>LOEQ01004777.1:47531-60513 GCA_001685075.1 Bramus lutescens | reverse complement strand
TCTCTCTCTCTCTCTCTCTCCTATCATCTCAGCACTTCGGAGACTTGGACAGAAGGGTCGCAAGACTGAAACCAGTCTGAGACACACAGTGAGACCCTGTCTGAAGATACCTTTGTTGTAAGACGGCTGTACTTCTAGCTAATTGTATGAATTGGGGAAATCATTTGAGTCCAAAAGACTGAGACCAGTGTGGAAAAATAGAAAACCTTATCCTTCAAGGAGTAAACATTAATCAAGAATAAATTAATTTAAAATGTTTCTGTAGTCTTTATAAATACTATTTATAAATCCACTCTGATGTTTAATTAGAAAATATTTTTACTCTGTTCTCTTTCAATCTGATGATTATTTCTAATGAATATTTTCTTTGCTATGAAGAAGACGCCATTTTATGCAATCTCATGCATCAATTCCTGCTACTACTTTCTGAAGTATTAGTGATGCTAAGGAAAGCCCTTTTCGATGCCTGTACCTTGATGTTTTCCCAAGTAACTAAAGAGTTTTGGGTCCCATACAAACATCTTTGATCTGTTTTCCACTGGCTTTCATACTGTTTGAGCGAAGGGATCCAGCTTTATTCTTTTGTATGTGGATATCCAGTTTTCCGGTGCTATTCATTAAATAGGCTATCTTTTCTCCAGTGCATGATTTTGGTGCCTTTGTGAGAAATTAGGTAGCTGTGTGGTTTTATTCCCAGGCCCTCAATTCTATCCTATTGGTCCATGTGTTCATTTTCATGTCAGTACCATTAAATGTTTTTGCTACTGTGGGTATGAATTGTTGTTTGAATGTAATACCTTCAGTGTTGATACTTCTGTCTGGGATTGCGTTGTCTAGTCAGTCTTCTATGCTTTTATATTAGTTTTATGTTTGTATTTACTAATTATACATATAGACAGGTATGTATATGTATAAAGGCATTGTAATACTGATGGACATTGTGATGCATCCGTTGATTACTTTAAGTAATATAACTATTTTCAACAAAATTAATCCTGCCAGCCCATAATCACAGTTCTTTCCATCTGCACTTAAATTTCTTTTGTCAATATCTTAAAATTTTCAGTGTGGCCATCTTTTTATTATTTTTGCAAATGTAGACACTTCCTTACATTCCCAGAATGAAACCATTCTGATCGTGAAATATGTTCTTTCTAATTTGTTATTAAACGTGGCTTGTAAATATTTTAAGGGTCTTTCATACTTGTTCATCAGGAATATTGGTCTATTGTAAGTGCTAGTGCTTACTGGGCCAAGGTCATCAGATATGGTTGTGTTGGAGGAGCCACCACAAGACTGAGGCTGAGACAATTTTATTGAGAGCAATCAGACTTTTAATACATTTATCAGAAGCAGAATAAAATTGCAATTGCCAGGATCAGTATAGTTGTATTTGCCAGGATAAAGTGAATTCTGCAAGCCATCCAGGGTATTCAAGATTAATGTCTAAGACCAATTGTCCTTCCAAGTCTTCATGTTTCCTTGACTACTAAAGGAATATACAGAGAAACACAAAGTGGCCTGAACTCTTCACTGCCAGACAGAGTGCATCAGTCTTTCAGAAACATTATACCCGAGGAACCATAGACTCCAGCCTGATAAAATCTATGACACATACCTCTCAAGGCAGCCATGGTAAGCCATGGCTCCCTGCAGTCTCTCATTTTTTCAGGTTGTTATCTGATTTTGGTTTCTGGGTGAGCTGGGCTTTATTTAAGTTTTGTATTTGAAATGAACTTTAAAAGACAGCAATCTTTGGCTCTGTTTTTGAAACATTGGGAATAGAAACTCAGGCCGTGGCAATGTTGGGTAAAGGTTTTTCACTGAGCTGTATCTCAAGGCCTGATTGGTTTTGTAACAGAAATTCAACCTATTCTTCCAGAATAACACTGACCTCTCTTGATGGGAAGAAAATATGTACAGAAAGTTAAAATGCAGTGCAATACATTGTTTCTAAAGAAATTCAGTCATTTTCTTAGATATATGCACCAAGTTTTCTATAAGTATTTAAATCTTCTGAGTCCTAAATATGTAACTAATTATTTTAACCAAAATTTATTGCACTTGTGAAAGGGTGAAAATTTAAAGGGTATTGCTCTATTGCATTCTCTACTGTTATTTAACAATGGTTATTTTAATAGAGGTAATTTAGTTTGGTACTTAATTGTGCCTTATTTATAATAGATACATAAAAGCATTGTGATATACAGAATTAATATACTCAAGAAAATATTGAGAAAAGACATCATAAAGACATTTTTAAAATAATGCATTCATACTGAAATCATTAATTTTTTTTAAAAAAGTACTGAGAATAAAATTTCCATTCATAAATAGGGTTAGTAAGGACAGACATCCTCAATGATATAGAGTTAGACTAAGCTTTGAAATGACCCTTTTCATGAAATATTGACATTGATCAAATTGATACAAATTGATATCTTGTCAAGATAAGAGCAGAGGTGATCTTGAGAAGAGACAGCAGGAGTTACAACGAGTATTGTCTTCCTATTGGAGTCCAAAACTATCTGTGAAATGCAAATGATATTCCCAAGAAACTACAGATGGAAGACTCATTGATCTCTCCTCAATTATTTCTTCATGAATACTCCTTGGGATTCACCCATACATGAGATTGTCTGACCTATAGCATCCTGCCAGATGCTTTAGATTTTTTTTCAGATCAAAAGTTTCTTCAGTGGATGCCAAATGTTGGTTGTCTACAGTGAGTTAGTGAATAAAAAAATGAAATCAGTTCAAAAGGCAGAATAAGTGCTATAATTAGTGAGGTGGAATCAGGCCTCAATTTAGTACATAAATTTTCCATAGTGGTCTTATTTGTGTTAATCAATTGTTCTATCATGGAGATATATCCCCAGTCAAAATAAACAGAATTTACTAAATAGGGGTAGGGTGATTTAGAAAGAAAAAGACAACACTGAAATAAAAGGATCTCAGGTTGCTTTTCTGTAAAAAGGAATATGATCACCCTTCATGATAATCTTAATAACCAAATAGAATGACATAGAAAGTAATAATGAGGCATTGCTTGAGGACTCGCCATTAAAGAGCAATTTGTCTCTCTTGCCACTTACCATAAGAAGATTGCTATGAATATATTACTAATTATTTGTCAAGTTAATCTTCAAATTGGAAGCTAGTAATAAAACTACAAATACCTTTGATTTTCTAATGTCATAAAGATAAATGTATAAAGTTAATTAATGTATACATTCATAGAAATAGTGACTTTATATACTTGATCTTAATCTTCTATATTAGCCTTGGTTTAAGCCAAACTTCTCTTTACTAATGGTATAGACTAGCGGAAAAGGGCGTACATCTGCAAATAGGGAAATACTCTTTTGGACCAGCACTATGAATGGAAAGAGAAAAACCAAAGTTCTTAAGTCTATAGTTTACACATTTTTGACTCTTAATCACAGGAATACTGTCAACCCTATCTGCAGTGGTAATTTATATTTTCCACTTTTATCAGTTTTAACTTTATTGATTATTTCTTGTATTGACATTTTGTTAAATCTTTTGTAAGACAGATAAGATATGATCCCTTTGAGGTATGGGAAATTTTGAAAACCATTCACAAAGGTATGCAATGCATCACATAGGTATTCAGCAACATAGTCAACCAGTCAATCACAGTCCCATGTTATATCCATGCATAGGTATAGAAATATCACTAGGCTAGACACTGATTGGCATGGGGACACCAAAGTCTTTTGCAAAGTACAGATAATGCACTTGGTAAAACACTTACAAAAACATTATTAATGATACAAAACAATCTAAACCTACTAAAAGGAAGCAGTGTAATAGAAAAAAGTACTCCCACAAAGCCAGGTTTTGATCACAGCTGAAGTAGAGCTCTGGAGAAGGAGGAACAAATGAACTTTAATACCTACTGTAAATGACCAGTCTTGGTTAGGTACAGTTTGCTTTTCTTTTTCATGAGGTTCATATATTTGTATCACGGTGAAGTTGGTCCTCTCCATTTTTATCATACTGCTTCCTAAAAAATTATTACCATTCATTTTACAAAACAATGGTTTCATTGTGGTATTCCATACAGGCATATAATCTTCAATCCTCGGTTATCATATTCTGATCTCCTAGATGAAGAGCTACAGACAATTAGTAACTGTTGAGAGAAGGACAGTCAGACCTCCTCAGGGATGAGACACCTAATTGGTTAGACAATTCCAAGTGGTTGGCTCCCCACAGTTTTGTCTTATTACTGTCTATTCTTTCCCAGGCCCTAGAGACTTGTCTTTTTTGACCACTGATATAGAACAAAGTCTGTGCTGATCAACTCTTATGAAACAGCCTTATTTCTATAATTATCTATGAGAAAGACTAGCCTTTACTATTTTGATGGGAGTGGATTTATATGTATGTGTAATAGGATGTACGTGGTAGTATGGGAGTGTTTTACTTAACCAAAAGGATGTAGAATAATTCTTTAACTAGGCAAAGATCAGTTAGACTTGTTTATGCTGCATGTGTTTAACTCGGAGCATATGTGGAAGCCAGGAAACCAGAAATTGGTCATGTTATGCACACAGGGAGGGAGGATAGCAGGAAATAGTTAAAAAGAAAGTAGATAATGAGGATATTGGGAGCAGAAAGGTACAGTTAGGGGAGTGGTGGGGATGGGGAATCATCATCCAAAAATGAAGTGTGCCTGAATAAGCTGTATGGGAACATATGATCTTACCCCCAAGTTAACATATATAATCAAGTAGTAGAACACATGTGAAATGAAATAATGGGGCTGGGAGATATCAGGAGCTAAATGTTTAATCAGGGAGAAGGCCTCTGGGTTAGCTAAATGTAGGAATTTAGGAAGAAGCTGTATATAGCATCAGTGGTTTGTAAGCTAACTTAAAAAGGGGTATGAACAGAGGTGACCTGCATGGCTGAAAAATGCTGCTCAAAGAAGACATGCATTATTAAATGAAAACCTAAGTGTCAAGTATATTGCTACCTCCCTATGAGTTGTTGATCAGGGAGTTCCTAAAGGTACCCCAAACAATAGAGGCTATTCCAATGCTCTTGGCTTACATGCACTCCAGAAATTGAACTTGGACTGTCAGACTATGCAACCCAACTCATGGGTCCTACTAGTGACATCATGGGGGGGTGTCTTTAGAAAGGCATTAACTGCTTCAGGAGGTAAGTTTTGGATGTATTGGTGGTACCTGAAGTTTTCTAAGTGTTAGCATGACAGGCAAGCCAGGCCTGTTCCCCTTCTCATGTGTTCCCTTTCCCTGTCCCCACAACTTTTCCTGTCTTTTTTATCTTGCCTTGGTTCTGAAAGGTGAAATTCTTCAGTCTGCTACAGGATGAGCTCAGCCTCTTCTTTTTTGCAGGTCTTAGATCAATGACTGGGTGAAGTACATGGAGGGAAGAGCTTAAAGATAATTCAATTCGGACTCCCCAAGATGAGCTGGTGACAGTGGTATGTAACAACATACCTCATCCAGTTGCATTAAAAGGTCAGGGCAGACATCAACTCATCCAAGTGATGGCAGGAGAATGAAGCCAGGCACTAACTTTGCTCTCCTTTTTATTTCAGAAAAAGAAGATACATGCTATAGATAAGAAGAAGCTGGACAAGAGTTAAACCATAGTGCTGCGGGAACTCCTTCTGCTCCTTCAGCCAATAGCCTTTAAGATACCAGCCCACTTGGGTGTGGTATATTTGGATTGAAAAAGCAGCAGTAGCCCCCTCTCTTGCTTCTGAATCCACTTCCAGATACCAGGCTCTTTTCCTGGTTGTGCAGAGGGCTGTTGTCTAGGACAGTGATCTGTAAGATTTTCCCTTTAAATAAATAACCCTTTTATTAATCATAATTCCAAACTGGTGTGGGATTGTTTTGTGACTTACTCCATTACCATAGGTCTGAACCTGGAGCTTTTGACATAACATCTAAAAACAACTCACTTGCTGGAAAGATGGTCTGCTTTGGTGACAGTCTAAGATTGCAGCCTGTATTAACTACATTAAATTATAAACACCGCTACAGCCTACAATGGTTGACTTCAGAGTTCTTTTGGCTCAGAGACATACTTAGCTTTGAATACAGTACACACTGCTATGTAATCCGCAGAAGGCACTGGGAGAGAGTGTGTGCTGATATACATGTGGGATTTTCTCCTGCTGTACCTCTGTCCCCTCAAGGCCACATGGTAGCCCTGTGCAGCAAGGTGAAGGTAGAGATTCCTGGATGCCAGTTTGTGGACAAACAGACAGCTTTACAGAAGATATAACTGATGATGCTACTTATAAAACTCTTTTTCCTCTTCTTTCCTCACACTGGCTTCATGCTGAGAGCCTGTGATTTTCTTGTTCAGGAACAAATTAATTTATAGTTTTTGAACTTTGAGTATGGTTTGGGTTAGCTGAAGCACCCTGGCCACATTTCCCCAGGAGGTCTCAGTGAGAGAAGTTTCCAACAAAAGCCAAAATACCACCACAAAAATGCAGGTCAACACTAGTGAAGTGAATTGAGGTCTCCTGAGCATCATTAGCTATGATGATAGCCCTGCCAACCTATGATGGTGTGATCATACATGATTTCTGAACATTCAGATAATTCATCTTGACAAAATTATAATTCATAGAGTATTTCATCCAATGCTTTGTGAAGCTGATCTGGGCATAAAGGATGAATCACTGTTCTCTTGGGCTATAAAATTCAAGTATTTAAAAAGGAATACAAGTACTGTTGATAAGACCCTGGCTTTGTGAGGAATAATGCTTCTCAGTTCCAAGAAGGAATACTGAGTATGTCTTAGATAAGGACATCAGTAATGTCCTTGAAGGAATGGAGTAGGGGCATATTTAATAGGTCAGAATGATCTTTAGTAGCGAATGCAATGCGTCTGTGTCTGTGTTTGGTGTGGTGTGGGAGGTCCTCCTGTTTATGTGTTGCTTTTATTGGTTAATGAATAAAGAAACTGTTTTGGCCTATAGCAAGGCAGTACTCAGCTGGGTTAGGCAGGGGAAATTAAACTGAATGGTGGGAGAAAGAAGGTAGAGCCAGTGAGACACCATGTAGCCCCACCAGAGACAGATACTGAATGGAACTATACCCTGTAAGCCACAGTCATGTGGAAATATGCAGATTAATAGAAATGGGTTAAATTAAGATGTTCAAGAGTTAGCCAGTAAAAAGCTAGAGCTAATAGGCCAAGCAGTGACTTAATTAATACAATTTCTGTGTGGTTATTTTGGGACTGAGCAGCTGGGAACAAACAAGGAGCCTCCTGCAACATTGCTATCTGTGTAGCACTAAGAATTACTAAGTTTCTTTTGTTAGAATTTCATGACAGTTTCTCAGAGATAATGACCTCATTCAAACTGAAAACAGAATTGGGCAAGTTCTACCTTCAGAGAGGCTCTAGGACTTGGAGTTCTAGCATTTCTCAGTATGTTTGTGGATTGTTCCTGCTTTCCTGAAGCCTGCTAGGCATGTCTATGGCTAAGGTATGTTTCAATACAGAATATGAAAGGCTTTGGGTTTGCCAAGTGCTTCTACCTAATTGCATGTTAGGGTCTACGTACTTCATGCCCTCAGGAAATCTTTCTTTACCTCCCTTCCTCCAGAGCTTTTATCTGCCATCTTCCTCCCATTCACCTCTCCACTGCCTCAGTCTCTGACTGCTCCATTCTCCTGTTATCTTCTCCAAACCACACGTGGTAAGAAGGTCCGTGTTGTGCTTTTTCCCATGATGGAGGAAGGAGGGTTCCGAGGGCAATATTTGAAATGATGTGAGGGCAAGGGAAGTGGGAGAAGAATGTGAAAAGGACAAATCTGTCAAGATCCTTAGTAATTCTTCCAAGAGAAGATTTATTTGAGAAATAGAATACAACAAAATATACATATAATAGAGGCAGAAGAGTCAAAATTTTACAGAATGTCCATTGTCTCAGCTAGAGTCACAGTAGGAACCACAAGACTGTGTTTCTGGCACTTTCCCAGTTGGGTAGTTCATATTGTCACTATTTGCTCAACTGTGATCCCTAGGGGAATTCAAGGTTTGATATCATGTGGTTTCTCTTCATTCCTGATGTCAACCTACTGCAGTTGCTTTGGCCTTCTATTTGTCAGCACTGGCCAAAAAAGTGTATAGCAATACTGTTCATATTCAGGACCTGCCTTCCTTCTTGTCCCTCAGTCTGAATGCTCAATTGATCAGGCACCGCAGAAGTCATAGGAAGTCAAAGCCAAAGAACCATAGACAGCAATGTGTAACAACCACGTTGTACAAGGAGATTGCTCTTTTATTTCCCGGCTTACCAGACCTGAATAATCACATAGAAACTATATGAATTACAACACTGCTTGGCCTATTAGCTCAGACTTCTTATTAACTAACTCTTACACCTTAAATTCTCCCATTTCTATTAGTATGTGTATCATCATGAGGCTGTGGCTTACCGGGTAAGGGTCTGTTCTGGTATCTTTATCCTTTGGCAGCTACATGGCAACTCCTTGACTGCACCTACTTTCTCTATATATTTCTGTTCAGATTTCCTGCCTGACTTTGCTCTGATAAGCCGTTGACTGAAATAGCTTTCTTCATGAACCAATGATAACAAAACATATTCACAGCATACAGAGAGTGGTCCCGCATAATCTCCCCTTTTCTGTCCAATTAAAAGGAAAGAGTTTAACTTTAACATAGTAAAGTTACATATAACAAAATAAGTATCAAGCAAGACTTTTGGTTACAATATTTAGTCCATTTATGTTGTAAGGCGGCCTCTTGTTCATTTCTGGCTACTCAGCTCCAAAATAATCACACAGAAACTGTATTATTTAAATTAGTGCCTTGCCCATTAGCTCTAGCTTCTTATCGGCTAACTCTTACATCTTAATTTAACCAATCTCCATTAATCTGTGCATCACCACGAGGTCATGGCCTACCAGCAAATTTTCAGTACATCTGTCTCCGCTGGGACTACATGGCTTCTCTCCTACTCTGCCTCACTTCTCCCAGCATTCAGTTTAGGTTTCCCCACCTACTGAAGTTCTTCCCTATCAACAGGTCAAGGCAGTTTCTTTATTAATCAATGGTATTCACAGCTTGCAGAGGGAAATCCCATATCACCTCCCCTTTTCTGTTAAAACAAAAAGGGAAGGTTTTAGCTTCAACACAGTAAAATTACATAAAGCCGTTATCAAGCAAGAATTACAGTTACAAGATTTATATTTGTTTTATCTTTTATCATGACTAAGGAAAATTATAACTATAATCATAAATTCTTCAACTCCCTCAAAGACTCCAGAAGGATATAATATTACCTAAGTAAACAAAAAGTGCACTGTAACCTACTTCCAAAATTCTAGAATTGACAGAGACATCTTGATGCCTAGACAGTCACCCAAAGTTCTTCTGTACCATAGGGGCATCCATCTTCAACCTTCTGGCCCATAGTATCCAGCAGACTTTTCCATGAAGCAGAAAATTTCAAAGACAAGTCCACCTGTATTGGTAGTTAATCAGTCACTTTATTCTACATCCTGCAGAATGTCTGGAGACTCTTTCATGAAGCAGGAATCCTGAAGGATCGTCTCACCTTTAGGCAAGTTTAGCAGTCATTTCTCTGTGGGTCCTGCATGTAAAGCAGTCCAGGAAAGCGCAGTTTCTTGCCAAATGCCTAGCAAACTCCATAAACAGTCTCTTTGATGCCCATTTTTCTATTGAAATAATTGGTGCTGCCAGGGCCAGATATGTCTTATTGTTGGGAAAAGTTCTGCTTTTTAAAAACATTTTAAATGCCATATTCTGAAGGTCTCTGAAAGATTTGAAGAATACCTATCTAAGTAAAATATGTCTCTATATATCTAGAAAACCAATATAACATGATTAAAAGCTTGACTATTATAGATTTCTATCTATTAACCTATATTTCTTAATTATACATTGTATTTTTAAATAAGCAGAACAAACAATACTTTAATCAAGAACAGAAATATACATATAACAGAATTGACCTTAAATTTGTATAAATAAACCAAGATCCATGCCAGTACAAAGTACCTATCTCTATAACATATCCCCTATTTTTAAATGTAAACAAATATTTATAAGCAATATTTTGGAACATGGGCATAGTTCTCTAGACTACTTACTGCAGGTTGGGGGTGCTTTTAATCAGATCTTTCATGGTGTGTCCTGTGTGCTAGGTTCATCTTAGTCAGCAGTTTGGTGAAGTAATTTTGGGGGGATGTCCACAGTGACCTTTCAGGGGGATTGTTGCATCAAATCACATTAGCCTGGAATGTATCCACTGGTTCTCATCCTCTGTGGAATCAAAAGCAGAACCTCTTTTCCAAACCAACAAATCCTTAGACCCAAATTTGGAAGCCAACATACCTTTATATACATGCTAATTTTGCTTAGCAGCCCATACAATGAAATGTCTCTCTGTACTTAGCTCCTTCACAGTCAAAATATTCAAAGAAAACACAATAATATATATCATACAGATACTCTGTGAATTTCCCATTTTAACATGGCCTATTTTTCTTACTCTCTTTAATCTATGACTGTCTATACTCTATCTCTTTAAAGACTTTACCTTTTTTTAAACCATTTACTTTTCTTTATAACTGTCTATATTCCTTTTTCTTTTCCTCCCAAGCCTACACATATGTATCCAAAACTATGATCCATTTAGAGGTCTTTTCCATATGAATTTGTCTTTATTGTGTGTCTGTAATTATTTTCTGACCAGGGCTGCTTCTTAAAATGCTAAGTACTTCTTAAAAACCTAAAATGTGGCATTACTGTGCCTGCTTGCTCTGCACAGTCCAACATGGTGGAAGTTCATTCACTACCTCTGCAAGTCATGTACATTGCCCCAGTTCCAAGTATACAGTGGTTCTATGTGAAGTCAGTAAGCAGTTGTAGGCATTTTGCTCACAAAACCCATTTAAATATTTGGTCTCCTGAAAGAGCAAGAAGTCACGCTGGCAGCATGACCCAGAAAACTGGCAGTTTCAAAACGGCACAGCTTTTTTTTCCTGCTACCACTGAATCAGTAAGACCTCCCTTAAAGGAGCCAAGCCTCTGTTTGCTTCTAGCAAACAGAGCCCACCCATGAAAATTTCACTACCAAACCATACTTAACTCTGTTCTTTTGTGTGTCTAGAATTCCTTTTCAAGCTTTCTCGGGTTTTAAGTGGGTTTTAGTTGGCCTTGTGAGCACCGATTTGTTGTAAGGAGGCCATTTGTTTGTTTCCGGCTGCTCAGCCCCAAAATAATCACACAGAATCTGTATTATTTAAATCATTGCTTGGCCCATTAACTCTAGCTTCTTATTGGCTAACTCTTACATCTTAATTTAACCCATCTTCATTAATCTGTGCATCACCACAAGGCCATGGCCTACCAGCAAAGTTTCAGCATGTCTGTCTCTGGAGGGGCTACATGGCTTCTCTTCTTACTCTGCCTCCTTTCTCCAAGAATTCAGTTAGTTCTCCCCATCTACCTAAGTTCTGCCCTATCAAAAGGCCAGGGCAGTTTCTTTATTAACCAATGTTGTTCATAACATACAGACGGGAATCCCACATCACATTTACACTTGGCAAATTTAGGAAAATGTTCTATCTATCTGCCTTTGTGACTCTAAAGTTTTATATCTAATTTATCTTTTGTTATAATTAAGGAAAATTGTAACTATCTGTCTTCAACTCTTCAAAGACCCCAGAAGGATATAATAATACCTAAGTAAATAAGAAGTGCATTGTAAGCTACTTCCAAAACTGTAGAATTGACAGAGACATCTCACTGCCTGGATAGTCACCCAAGGTTCTTTTGTAACATTGGGGAATCTATATTTAGCCTATAGACCCATAGTATCCGGCAGCCTTTTCAGTAAAGCAGGAAATTTAAAGATTTATTCTGCCTGTATTGGTAGTTTGTCAGTAATTTTCTTATTCTTATATGTCCTGCAGAATGTCTGCCAGTTTCTTTCGTGAAGCAAGAACCTGGAAAGACCATCCTGTCTTTTGGAATGCTCAACAGTCACTTTTCTGTAGGTTCTGCATGTCCAGTTCATACAGCATACTATCAAGCATCTAGGCCAGAACAGTTTCTTGCCCAAATAACTAGAAAACTCCATAAGGAGCCATTTTGGTGCCCATCAGTCTCCTGAAGTAGATTGGTGCTGACAGAAGCAGACATATCTCACTGTTGAGAAAAGTCTAAGTCCTTAAAATATTTTAAATGCCGTAGTTCATAGATCTTTGTTGTGTTGAAGACTATTTAATTCAAATATATCTCTGTATATCTAGAAAACCTAACTAACTTGACATGTTTGAATATTATAATTTTATTTTATTATTTTGGAGCTGAGTAACCAGAAATAATAATTTATATATATATATACATATATATATACAAGAGTAGAATTAAATATACACAGTGTAACAAAATCAACCCTAAATTTGTATCAATAGATCAAGATTCATATCAAATCAGAGTATTTATTTCTATATCTTATCTCCCTTTAAATGAAAACAAACATTTATAAACAATCATTTTGGAAATTTGGGCATAGTTTCCTCCAAACTACTTCCTGCTGTTTATTAGGCGAAGTATTTTTAGGGTTCATGGATACCCTTTGGGGGAGTCCTGTTCTATCAAACCACATTAGCCTAGAAGGAATCCACAGGTTCCCACCCTCTGTGGAAACAAAAGCAGAACCTCTTTTCCAAAGCAACATATCTTTAAACCCAAATTTTGAATTCAAGATATCATTATGTTGGTTTAGCTTAGTATAGGCCTCAGAATCAGTCTAAAATTTCAAATAAAACACAATAATGCACATAATCCAGATTCTGTGTATATTCCATCTTTACATGGTTTATTTGTATTTACTCCTTTAATCTATTGTTGCGGGAGCTCCTTCCGCTCCTTCAGCCAATAGCCGCTGAAATACCAGCCC
>LOEQ01004777.1:18870-38545 GCA_001685075.1 Bramus lutescens | reverse complement strand
TGCCACTCTTCCCGAGCACATGACTGACTTTAGCATGCACACCTTGAGCACGGGTTGTAAGGAACAGGCTTCACTTTGTACAAATAGTCTCACTCCTTTTCTCTGCACATTCCCTTTCTCTTTCTCTATCTCGCGGTCTCTCAGATAAAGGACTACAAGGTTAATAGGACTAGAGATAGAAAAAAAGATAGAAAGAAGTCAGTATCATATTATTTTAAATTTTAATTATGTTCCAAAGTTTTCCAAAATCAAAGGTACATAAGAGATACTATGAGACAACTTCAAACACTAATGCAATAGTTAGTAAGTATCTGGTAAGTGAGGTAGTCTATCCTGGACAAGGTCATGACTGAGGGTCAAAGAGCTTGCTCTGGAACCTTCTTCTAGCCTCTTAACCCCTTCCACCTTCTCGATTGAGCCCATTAGAAGACAGGTAAAGGAAAAGGGCAGTTTTGTTCAGGTCACAGGCTGGGATATGGATCTCTGCACTATATAGACACCTGCATGAGGATTTTACTAATTGTTTTTGTTTTTGCATGTGGATTTGAAATGAGACTCACTCAGAAAATGAATTGATCTCACAAAGTAGTTGTCTTACTGCAAGCTCGTACATATAAGGTTCATGTGGGGCATTACAGTCTCATGTTCTTCCCTCCCTCTCCAGTACAGCCTTGAGATCATTACCAGAAGATTGGATGGACTTCTTAGTGTCAGAAAATTTCATGGCTAAGCCTCTATCCTTGTCATTTTGGATGTGACTTTAATTATTTCATTCTCATGCTCTTTTTCATCTCTTAATGCCCTGGCCAGTCAGCCTCACCCTCAGAGCATAGAAATGGGCCGCATGTCAGAGCCCCATCTGCTCCTAATGGTTTGCAGCAAGATCTCTTCTTATGCCAGGATGCTAGGAGTTGATCTGCTGGTGCCAACAACTCCTGAGAACAGGTGGGCTGCCTGGTTATGGTCACATCTTATATTCTCATTATTTATCTGATTAACTGAGTAAAGCATCCATGAGAAAGCAGAATAAATGCTTTTGAAATTTTGAGTGGTTTAATAACATCATTAGATGGTAACTACATACTTTATAATCTTTTTGTTTGCTGTTAGCATTACTGCTTTTAAACTTTTTTTTGTTTTGTTTTCTGTGTTTGCCTGAATGTATTTATGTGCACCATATACATTACAAAGAAAACTATCTTTTTTAGACAGGGTTTCATTGTGTATCCCTGATCAGCATGGAACCTTCTATGTAGAACAGGTTGAGTTCAAACTCATAAAGATCTGCCTGCCTCTGCCTCCCTACTACTGTGACACCTTTCTGGGCGTTGATATTAGTGTTGTTAAGCAACTCTGGATTTAAATTATTTATGTGTTTTTGTCTTCTGCGGCATGGTGCTCAAATTATCTCCACTTTGTGCAGAGAAATTTCTTCATGGTGATGCCAGAGCCACTTTGACAAGGTGCTGGTAATCATGGATAGCTTCCTAGCTATTTGATCTGACAAAATACTGCAGAACATCTTGGAATATTTTCATATCTAAAATTAAACATTCACACAAGCATCTCTGGTTATTATAATGATGTTTACACCTTCTGGTCTTTAGGCCTTTCCAGTGTTTAGCACTAGATGGCATACAAATTTTGAAGATCAATTATACCAAGAATTCATTACATTTTACTATGCCTCATCAGCTTTTAATCTCTTCTTTCTCTTGTGCCAAGCCATCTATAATTCTCAATATTATCAATAAGTGCTTCCTTTTCCCCAGATTACAATAAAACAACTACATATGAATAACATCATGCCAAATCTAAATGACTAAATTTCAAAGTATGTTTCCAGTTTTGCTTGTTCTAACAGTATATCTCCCATTCCCATTTCTTTCTTGATCACTAATAGAATGTATCTGAAGACAGGAAAGGCTAAGTTTTGCTTACAATTAGAGGTTCAGTGCATCATGTCCAGAAAGTCAAGACTTCAAGGACATGGATAAGGTGTTCACACTGCATCTATAGTCAGAAGAAAACAATGGAGTGGGGGAACACACAAAGAGAGGAGGGAATGAGAGGGGACTGAACATAACCAAACTATATAAGTGAAAGAAATTGTTTACATGAAACCCAACCTTATGGAACATGGGTATACACTGAAGAATTTGTGTGTGTGCATATGTATATGTGTGTGCATGTGAACACCAAAGGAAAACCTTAGATATCATTTCTCAGATGTCGTTTGCCTTGTCTTAGAGAGAGGGGGACTCCTTGACCTGGAACTCACCAAGTAGACTAGATGGGATCCTGATATGCAGGAATCCACTTGTCTATGCTTCCCCACCCCTGGGAGTGTTGAACTTAAGCCCATGTGTTTGCAAGGTAAGCACTTTACAACTAAGCTATTTCCCTAACCCTAATTTTTCTTTTATTCAAAAACTAAAATGGGAGTGATGGAATCATCTGTCTTAAAAGATTGTAGCTGTGAAGTGGAGTTCCTAGGAAAAAGATACTCCAAGCCTGAAGGACTAATCAGAACTTCTGTGGATACTAACAACTAGTATGTTACAGACCTAGAACCAATTTATTTTGGGTTATCTTTACCCAGTAAATATCTTTTGTGGCCTGATTTTATATTTGACTTAACACCCTTATGATGATCAGGTAAAAAATCTTTTGGAATATACAAACAGATCCTTAACGTCTACTAACCTAAAGGTTAAAAATGTCATCATACAAACTCTGAGGCCTACTGGATGCTTCGGCAAGTGTATCTAGAAAATTCTTTGATGACTTTCTTCATTCTACAAACTTCATATAAATATAAAACATAACTAAGAATATAACTATAAAGATGTAATTAAACTCCTACTACATTGAAACATGGTATTTGGGGTAAACCGAATTTGTGTTTCCAGACTATGGTCACTCCAGAAGAAAACTCTCCCTTGTTCTCTTTTACATAAGGACTGTGTTCTTACATCAGCATGCTATAGGTGAAATGTGAGTTCATGTTAACTCTCTTGTCAATACCTGTCAGTCAACTGTACTTACTGCTATAAGGACTTTCCACATGCAACTGAGATACAATGATGGGAAGCAGCTACTGTTTCATTTGGACTCTACTTTGTGAAAGCAGGATGAGGCACTCAGGCGAGGGCTTTGACCAAATGTCCATCTTTTTTACAAAACTTACCGAACAGGATGGTCAGGGTGCCAGCTCCTGGGTTCAAACTAGTAGGGGCTACCTTGACAAGGTGACAACAGAGTTACAAATGCACAAGTCTAATTCTGATTCTCTACAGACTATCCCAATAGAAAATACTTTCTTTCTTTTATTCTTCAAATCAAATAAGAATGCTGGTGCATTATAAAGAACTCTAGGGCACTTTAAATACAGCCCGAATCCCTTCTCAGAAAATATATTCA
This sequence comes from Bramus lutescens, assembly GCA_001685075.1. Taxonomy (NCBI): domain Eukaryota; kingdom Metazoa; phylum Chordata; class Mammalia; order Rodentia; family Cricetidae; genus Bramus; species Bramus lutescens. The sequence continues at coordinate 35,122 of LOEQ01004777.1, read as the reverse complement.
CATGGGAAATTCTGAGTTTGCTAACTAGAAGTTTGCTTTAGATGCATCAAAAGAAAGTCAAGTTTAAATTTATTTCACAAATTTATTTATGACGCCTCTAAGAATTAACAAAGAATATTCAAGAGACAGTATTATTTTAACCTTGTAAGAATGTGAAGACAAAATAAAAATAAATGGGAAAGTCATTTGTAAATGAGATATCAACATGTCTATATTTGCATTTTACTAATGACATTGCTTCCTGAAATTACTGTGAAATGAATATTAACCACAATAATAATTTAGTCAAAACAGCAGGTGTATGAGAATGACAGCAACTAAGAGATAGGAGTCATTTGTATTAGCCCTTAATGGGAAAATTTCTCCCTCTACATCCAGAAATACTGAATTTCATTCCGGTTTTGAGACAGCTGAGGTAGAATGTCCTGAAATAAACTAAAAAATCAATGAAAGACAGACCTGAGAAAATAGAAATAAACAGCTCTACAGAATGAATTTAATTTGGTTAACATCTGACTCTCTTTGTCTCTCTCTGTCTCTTTGTCTCTGTCTGTCTCTGTGTGTCTCTGTCTGTCTCTCTGTCTCTGTCTGTCTGTCTGTCTCACCCTCTCTGTCGTGTGTGTGTGTGTGTGTGTGAAGATTGGGAGTGACTTATTAATTCTGATTGCTTCTCTTTTGTCTCTTTGCTCTGGCATCTTTCTTCTCTACTCCTGGTTGCTGAAATCCACTGATGGCCCTGAGCGCGCTCCCTACTCATTGTAAACTGTCGCACCTGCTCAGCTCCTCCACTCTCGTTCCCACTCCTATTCTTAGTGTCTCACCAGGTATGTGGCACTTCATACTTTTATAAACAACACTTTAACTGCCCATTTACAATGCCTTTTACACTAGTAGACGTTAGCCAGTCCTCAGTCATTTCCAGGACCGTAGATGAGGCTCACTCCCCTAGGAGTTCTACCAGCCCTCTCTCAACACAAACCGTTTTCAGTTCTGATACATTTTGGGGGAAATAGTTTTTCTATGATTTCTTGAAAATACTTTCTTCCACTAGCAATGAAGGGCTGTTCCTTGATTCCACATCTTCTTCAGTAAGAGCTGTCACTGTGCTTTTAATCTTAGTTTGATCTAAGCCATTCTAATGGGTGTAAGATGGAATCTTGGAGTCATTTTGATTTGCATTTCCCTGATGCCTAAGGTTATCAAACATTTCTTTAAGTGTTTCTCGGCCATTTGAGATTCTTCTGTGGAGAATTCTCTGCTTAGATCTGCAGCCCATTTTTTAATTGGATGATTTGGTGTTTTTGATGTCTGGTTTCTTGAGTTCTTTATATATTTTAGAAACCAGCCATCTATCAGATGTGGGGTTCATGAAGATCTTTTCCCAAGCTTTAGGCTGTCCTTTGTCCTATTGATGGTGTATTTTGCTTTATAGAAGCTTTTCAGTTTTATGAGGTCCCAGTAATTGATTGTCGATCTTATTAGTGTGGATTTATGTCTCAATCTTCTGTTTGATTCCAGTAATTCACCTGTCTTTTTTATGCCAATACCATGTAGGTTTTTTTTTTTAACTACTATTAGTGCTTTATTCCGGAAATAGTCTTCTGTGCCATTGTGCCAATAGCCTCAAGGCACTTTCTTTTCAATCAGGTTCAATGTATCTGGCTTTATGTTGAGATTGGTGATCTACTTGGACTTGAGTTTTGTTCACTATGACAGACGTGGATCTATTTGTATTCTTCTACATGCCAACATCCAGTCAGACAGGTATCATCTGTCAAAGATGTTTTCTTTTTGCATTGCATATTTCTGACTTTTTTAATAAAAAATATCAGGTGTCCAGAGGTGTGTGGATTTATGGCTCAATCTTCTGTTTGATTACATTAATTCACCTGTCTTTTTTATGCCAATACCATGTAGGTTTTTTTTACTACTATTGCTCTGCAGTACAATTTGAAAGCAAGGTAGGTGATAACTCCAGAAGTTCCTTTATTGTACAGGATTGTTTTAGTTATCCTGATTTTTGCATTTTGTTTTTGCTTTTGTTTTTCCATGTGAAGCTGAGTACTGTACGTTCAAGGTCTATAAAGAGTTGTGTTGGAATTTTGATGGGTATTGCATTGAATCCGTAGATTGCTTTTGGTGAGTTGACTATTTTTACCATCTTAATCCTACTGATATCTATGAGCATGGGAGATCTTCCCACCTTCTGATGCTTTCTCCAATTTTTTTCTTCTTCAAAGACTTGAAGTTCTTGTCATACAGTTCTTTCACTTGCTTTGTTAGAGTTACTTCAAGATACTTTATATTATTTGAGGCTATTGTTAAGGCTGTTAATTTACTGATTTCTTTCTCAGCCCATTTATCATTTGTATATAGGAGGCTACTGACTATTTTTAGTTAATCTTGTATTTAGCCACTTGACCAAAGGTGTTTATCAGCTGTAGGATTTCCCTAGTAGAATTTTGAAGGTCACATATGTATACTATTATACCAGATGTGAGTAATGACACTTTGACTTCTACCTTGCTGATTTGTAGCTCCTTGATTTTTTTTTTTAGTAATCTTATCGCTCTAGCTAGGACTTCAAGTACTATATTGAATAGGTATAAGGGGAATGGAATCCTTATCCTGTTTCCAATTTTTGGTGGAATTGCTTTAACTTTCTCTCCCTTTTAAACTTGATGTTAATAATCACCTTGCTATATATTTGTTTTTTATTATATTTAAGTATGTACTTTTTATTCCTGATCTCTTCAAAACTTTTATCATGAAGGGGTGTTGGATTTTTTTCAAAGGTTTTTCAGTATATAATGAGATGATCCTGTGATTGTTTTTGTTTCAGTTGGTTTATATGGTGGATTACATTGACATATTTTCATATGTTTAACAATTCCTGCATCTCTGGGATGAAGCCTATTGATTGTGGTGGATCATTATTTTGATGTATTCTTGGATTCAATTTGCCAGTATTTTACTGAGTATTTTTGCATGAATGTTCATGAGTGAAATTAATACGTAATATTCTTTCTTTGTTGGGCCTTTGTGTGAGTTGTGTATCAGGGTAACTGTGGCCACATAGAAATAATTTTCCAACGTTCCACTTTGGAAATCAATATGGTAGCTTCTTAGAAACCTGGGAATAAATCTACCATAAGACCCAAATATATCACTTATTGCTCTAGGTAGAACCTCAAGATCTATGTTGAAAAGATATGGAGAGAGTAGACATCCTTGTCTTGTCCCTGAGTTCAGTGGGATCACTGTAAGTTTTTTTCCATTAAGTCTAATGTTGATTGTTGGCTTGCTATATATTATAATGTTTAGGTATATTCATTGTATCCCTGCTCTCTCCAAGACTTTTATCATGAAGGGCTGTTGTATTTTGTTGAAGCCTTTTTCAGTATCTAATGAGATGATCATGTGGTTTTTGTTTTTCAGTTTGTTTATATGGTGGATTATATTGACAGATTTTCATATGTTGAATTATCCCTGCGTCTCTGGAATGAAGATGACTTGATCATGGTGGATGACTTTTTTTGATGTGTCCTTGGATTCAATTTGCCAGCATTTTATTGAGTATTTTTGTATCAATGTTCATGATTGAGATTGGTCCGTAATTCTCTTTCTTAGTAATACCTTTATGTGGTTTGGCTATTAGCATAATGCAGCCTCATTAAAAGTGTTTAGGAAAGTTCCTTCAGTGTTTATTTTGTGAAACAATTTGAGGAGTATTGGTATTGGTTCTTCTTTGAAAATCTTGTAGAAATCCGAGCTGAAACCATTTGGTCCTGAGCTTTTTTTTGGTTGGGAGACTTTTGATGACTGCTTCTATTTTCTTAGCAGTTATAGGATTATTTAATTTGCTCATCTGGTCTTGATTTAATTTTGGTAAGTGATATTTATTCAGAAAGTTATTCATTTCCTTTAAGTTTTCCAATGTTGTAGAGTACAGGTTTTCAGAATATGACCTGATGATTCTCTGTATTTCATATGTGTCTGTTATTATGTCCCCCTTTTTATTTCTGATTTTCTTTATTTGGATATTCTTGGTGAGACATGTCCTCAACTATGACCAAGAATGACTGCACCACGTTTGACCTGGGGACCTGCAAAAGGGCCTCCAAGGAGTTTTCTGATGGCATTGGGTTGTCTTGTTTGTCTTTTGTTAGTCTACATTCGTTGGTCCAATCTCGGCCTTTGCCACATCTACATAATTCAGAAGGTTTAGACTTTGTATTTTTGCCATACCCAGAGGAGACATTATTTCTAGGAATTCCTTGTCTTCAATCCCTTCTCAGTTGTTCTTTTCTACTACAATTAAATCATTTGTAATTTTGATGTCTCCTCATACCTTTGGAATTTTTTTTTAACCCAAGCCTCAATATTGTAGTCAAATGTCTCAATGTTAATTGTGTGGAGGATCCATTCATCCATTAGTGCTTATCAAACATTTAAAAGCCCAAGTATCATTTTGCATTCTAAATTGGCATTTTCAAAAGCCAGAGATTCAATAAGTACTCATCCAGCTCCTGGGTCTGTTACTCTTATTTGTACAACCTTAGTTAATCCTTGTGAAAAGTCATTAAAAGGTTCTCTTAGACCTTGTTTAACCGTAGTATATGATTCAATTCTTCTTCATCGTTCTTGAATCCTGTCCCAAGCACTCAAAGCTTCTCTGTGACAAAAGGACAAGATGTGTTCATCAGGAAGAGCTTGATCTTGCGGGTCAGCATATGTGCCCTCACAAAGAATTTGATCTTGGGAAATCTCAATTCCTTTTGCTTTTCCCTGATGTTTCAAAATTTTTGCCTCTTCTCACTAATAGCATTTCCACAGTAGTTACAGCCCATCTTCCTGGACCACTGAAACTAATTGAAGCCAATTGTGTGATATAGCCTTATTGTTGGAAACCCAGGTCTTTACCATCACCTTATCAAATGGTGACTGCAAGCCATAAGACACTACTGCTTGCTTCATTTCCTTTAGATCATTCATACCTATAGGTATCCATCTACATTCTTTGTATCCTTCTGGGTGTTTAGTACTTGATGGTTTTTCAGAGGTGATTATGGGAGAAGTAGCTAAAACTCTTGGTAAGTCATCTCTGACTCTGACAAGTACAGACAATGTTACATCCTTTCCTTGTACCTTTACTCCCTGCTCATCAATTCCACTTATTTCCTCATTTGTTTCAAATCCTTTTACCACTCTCTTGACCTGTGAGTATTTATAATAATTTCATTGGCTCACTTAACATCTGACCCTCATTCTGCACATATGATTCCAAAGTATGAAATTTTTCCATTAAAGATAACTTCTTATTCTTGGATATTATTTGTATGGCATGCAGATTGCTTTCCTGGGGAGAAACTCTGTCTGATAACTTATTATAACTTTTTAACAGATTTTGATTGTCAAATTCAACAGTATGAATTCTTTCAGATAATTTCTCGGTACCCTTTGCAACAGATTGAATTTTGTCTGTCAAATTAATGTTATCCTTTTCAATGGTAATAGTTTTTTCAGCTACTTTTGATTTCACTATTAATCTGTAAAGATGGTAACATTCCTCAAAGTGTTTGATTCTTGGCTCTGTTATCAAACTATTTTCTTAAGAATATAATTTGAAAAACAAAGCTAAGTCCCAATATCAAATAAATGGATGTATCAGAAAAACCATATATACCTTGAAGAACACCATCCATAGTATAAGCAAAAAGGTCATTAAATTCCTGGATGGTGAGATTGTCTGATATTATATAACTTTCATATTTATTGACTTATTTATTAATCAAATAAACTTACCTTTATTATGAGATTTCAGTAAATTGTAGGTGTAATAATCTTTATTGGCAAGCAGGTGTCATGGTTTCAGCCACATGGCCAAGAGACGTGACTGGCAGCGTAAAGAATCTTGCTTGGTTACACATTGGAGCCTACTTAAATACTGACAAATATGCTTTGCTTAACGAATTAAGAGCAATTAAACCAATTCCATGTATGAAGAGAGTTTTTTGGTGGCCAGAATATCAATGAACCCAGAGCTCATAAGTCGGGAAAACAAAATGGAAACTGCTTAAGTTGCCACACAGCAGGGAAAGTGGTGGGGGTGAGAAGAGTGTCCAAGCCTGAAAATTGTCAAGTTGCTATGTAACAGGCCCACCAAAGGGGTAGTTCCACTCCAGTGGTGTTTTGACAAAAACAAACAAATGAACAAAAACACTTAGTAGGCAAATGAAACCAGGGATTGGGTGACCTTTTGGGCAATGGACCACACCTTTTGGGCCTGTTCCAGTAGGCATGCTGTCGGGATTCACGTGGGCAACAGAAGTTGATGGATGCTATAAAGTAGTCCCATACTTGCTCCAAATTGATTATAATAGATTTTTCTTTATTGAAGGATAGATTCATAGATCACAGTCTTCTGAATGAGTGGGGAACAAGAACTAAATTCAGCATCCTAGAGAGAAAGAGACTGTGCAAGCTTTACATCAGCATTTATAGTACAAGATACCATACCCAAGTGGGCTGGTATCTTAAAGGGTATTGGCTAAAGTAGTTGCCACAACACCTCCCCTCCTCTCATTCCCTCCACCTTCCTTCCCACACCCCACTCCCATCCACTTCCACTCCCCAGAGAGGGCAAGGCACATTGCTCTGAGGAAGAATCAAGGTTCTCCTACTATATCCAGCTGAGAAAAGGTATTCTTCCAAAGAGAATGGGTTCCAAAAAGCCAGTACAAGCAGCAAGGTCAAATTGTAGTGCCACTACCAGTGGCCCAGAGTCTGCCCAAGCCATATGACTATCATCCACATTCAGAGGGTTTGTTTAGCTTGTTCCTATGCTGGCTTATTTCCTGACTGACCAGAGTTAGCAAGCTCCCATTGGCTCAGGTAAACTGTTTCAATGGGTGTCCCCATCATGGTCTTGACCTCTTTGCTCATGGTCTCACTCATCCCACTCTTCAACTGGACTTTGGGAGCTCAGCCCAGTGCTTCTCTGTGGATCTCTGCATCTGTTTCCATCAGTTGTTGGATGAAGGTTCTATGATGACATTTAAGATAGTCATCAGTCTGACTACAGGGCAAGGCCAGTTCATGCACCCTCTCCGTTATTGCTTAGGGTCTTAGCTGGGGTCATCCTTGTGGATTCCTGGGGATTTTTCTAGTGCCAGGTTTCTTTATAGCCCCATTAGGGCTCCGTCAATCAAGATATCTCTTTCCTTCCTCTCCATCTCTGTCCTTCCCCCACCTCAACTATCCTATTCCCTCAAGTTCTCTTCCCACCTCCCCTCCTCTCCTCCTCCTTCACTTCTTTTTTCCCTTCTCCCCCCACCACCATGCTCCCAATTTTGTCAGAAGATCTTGCCTGTTTCTCCTTCCCAGGGTAATGTTTCTCTTAGGGTATACCTTGTTACTTAGCTTTTCTAGAGTCATGAACTATATGCTTGATATCCTTTGCTTTACAGCTAGCATGCATTCTATATCTTTATTAAATTATATTTTTATATCCTGACTTGTTTTCATTATTTCATCCACTTGTTCATCTTTTTCCTGTCCTTTTTCAGGTATTTGTTCACATCTTCTTTGAGTTCTTAAAAACATATTTATAATTGCTATTTTTGTTTTGTGCATCGGGTAACTTGCTTTTACTTGTTTTGGGGAACACTACAATAAAGTGCTAAATTTTAGAGGAGACATATTGTCTTTGTTACTTCTGTTTTTTGGGGGGTTTGTAGTATAGCTTAAGCATCTGACATTAGTGGTTGGTAGGGCTTCTTGGTTTGGGTATCTAGCCTTATGACATTGAATGGGTGATTTGATCTTTCTTTGATATTTCCAAAATTTGTCAGGTTATAGACTAGCTGAATAGTTCTTGGTACTTGGTCTTGGGGAAACCCTGGGTTGGTATGCAAAGAGGGCTTCAGAGTTAACATCAACTAGGCAAGGAATAGGTGCAACTTCTAAGTCTAGGAGTAAATCTACTATCTTAATCATTGCTCTTTTGCTGTCAAGGGAAACCATGACCACGACAACTCTTATTTAAAAAAAAGCATTTAATTGAGGCTTGTTTAAAGGATCAGCAGCTTTGTCCTTTATCATCATGGTGGGGAGCATGGCAAGGAACATGATGCTATGCAGGAAAATATGGTGCTGGAGAAGTAGCTGAGCACTCTACATGTGGATCCATAGGCAGTAGAAATAGAGATCTACTGGGCTTGACCTGTGCTTTTGAAACTTCAAAGTCAATGACATAATTCATTCGGTAAAGTCACACCTCTTAATCTTTTTCAGATAGTGCTACTCCTTTGTGAATTCAAATATATGAACCTATGGGGGACATCCTTTTTCAAACAACCACACTTACTGTAGGCTTAGAACTCTCATTTTTGCTCATCTTCAAAAGTTTATAGAGGCCTAGTAAGGTTCTTAAGGTAATGTGTGAGTAGCAGGAACTGGGGACACTAAGAGTAGGCAGTGCTCCAAAGAGGTAGGATGTTAGATACTCCACTGTTCTTGGGTGAGGTGAGTAGGGTGGATCCCTATCTGCTTCATGGGTATCTGATGTTGCATGACCACAGGGGGTCTTGATATGTTGGGTGACAGACTGGTTCTGTGTCTCATTATCTCAATTTCTAGGTCATATTCCACATTGTGTTAGATGTCATGATGGGTACAGTGACTGGTAAGCAGGAGAGCAGGGAGAATGAATCATGGAATAGAACCTCATCAGTGTGGTAGAAGCAGGGTGGGTAGGTTGAGTGATAGGCAGAGGAATAGGTCTGGAAATGGGATTTCCTAACCCTAACCCTAACCCTAACCCTAACCTTAGCCCCAACCTTCATTCTGTTCCAGGTTGGACTCCACTTGTGCTGCTATATTGGTTGGTGGGTGTGATGACTGACAGACAGGTGCCTGGTAAAATTTGAAAGATAGTTTTTAATACAGAATAGTGAAACAAATCCTATAAAACTGATATAAATAAACATAAACAGAAAATGCACATGATTACTTCTATAGAGATTGAAAAAGTTTCCATCAATATAGACAATAAAATTCCTAACAGCATATCTGAAGAACATTATGGTAGCAAAACTGAATAATTTGAAACAGTAAAAATTTCTAGAAAGGCACAATTTTTTAAGCTGACACTGAAAGTAATCTCATTTTCTCCTATTTTTCATCAACTTTGGAAAAATATAAAATAATTTAAATATATGAATAAAACATTCATACACACGAACTCGTGTCTAGAAGGGTTCATTGGTGAATCCTTCCCATCATTTAAGAAAGAAATAATACAATTTATACAAATGCTTCCATAAACAGACTAGAGGAATCAGTTCTAGGCATGCTGACCTCAAAGCCCTGAAGTTATGGCACTCAAAGGCATCATTTTGTTGTTGTTGTTTTGTTGTTGTTGTTGTTGTTTTAGGCAGGGTTTCTCTATGTAGCTTTGGCTGCCCTGGAACTCACTCCTTCCACTAGACTGGTCTTGAACTCACAAAGACTTAGACTTAAGGTAACATTTTCTCCTCTCTCTCTCTCTCTCTCTCTCTCTCTCTCTCTCCCCCACCCTCTCTCTCATTATATTAGTTAGGTTTCTATTACTGTGATCAATACTGTAACCAAAAGTAACTTGCGAGGAAAGGGTTTATTTTGCTTATACATCCAATCACAGTAAACCACTGAGTGAACTCAGGAAAGGAACTAAAGGCAGGAATCAGGAATCAAGAACTGAAGCAGAGTCAATGAGGAAATACTTTTTATAGGTTTGCTCTCATGGTTTATCCAATTTTCTTTCTTATGTGGCTCAGGATTACTACCAGGCATAGCACCATCTCCAGCAGCTGGGTCCTCCTACATCAATTATTAACAATCTTTAACAAAGAACCCCCCCCACACACATACTTGCCTACTGCTAATCTGATGAAGTCATTTGCTCAATTGAGCATCTCTCTTCCAAGATCACTCCACCTTGTGTCAAAATACTAATTGGTGTACACACATACACACACACACACTTACACACACAGACATGCCTTTAACAACAGTGAAATGAAGTTTGTATTTAAACCCTAAAGCTACTTTTTGCCATCCCAGCTCAACACTCCACAGGCTCAGAAGTCACAGAAATTTATCTGGATTAACTAAAGGTATAAACCAAGAAGGTATAAACCACTGAAAATATTTCTTTCCCAGGTTTCTGGGCTCAGCCGCATCAACCAGTGAATATCAGAGAAAACTTGAATTTGTAGGATAGAGGACGGTTAAAATCTTTCAAGTCACCCTGTACTATTGAGCAATTTTATATAGCTAACTGCAGAGGTGGAACTTGTTCAGCACAGCATGTTTCAGAGAGGTTTCTGCTATGTGGGAACTCTTTCTCCAAGCTAATTGGAAAGAATACTCCCAATTAAAGCCTTATTTCACCATAGAAGCAACACAAAAATTACTAAGCTTACTTAATATAGCATTCTTGAATAACACATTTTAATCCTATACACAGACTCTCTAATTAGTATATGCTGAAGGTTTTCCATCAAAAACAAGTGGAAAAGTTAGTGTAGCAATGGTTGTGGTGTACATCCTAGCTCTACCATTAGTTTGCCTTCTAAAAAGCCAGCAGAGCCATGGTTGAGCAATAGGTATAAAGTTCAACTCGGGTTTGTTTTGAAAATTATAAACTAAAACTGATCCTTCTCTTCGAATACTCTTGATACACTCATCTTAGATGCCAATATACTCTTTTCATTTTTTCCAATTAATAAACCACTTGATAAGCAAATGTACACTATGTCCCAACTACTTGCCAGGCTCCATACAAAGAGAAACAAGACAGCGTGTGCTTTTTACAAGCCTGCCACATAACACAGAGGCAGAAATATAAGCCAACAGCAACAAAACAAGCTTATAAATGCTGTAGAAGCACCAGAAACCACAAGCCAGGAATCAGTCTAAAAGCGTGAGCAATTCTTCATGTGATGACATCAAGGACTAGGAAACATTCTTAAAAGGGACCTCTAGCCTGGAGGGATATATTGTGTAATAGTTTTCTCATTGCTGTAACATAATAGTTACCAGGAGCAACCTATGGGAGGACAGACGGATTTTGGCTCATGGTTTTAAGGGATGTCAATATATCATGATGGAGAAAGCATGCACTCCTGGACTATAAAAGAATTCTAGCAAAGCACAGACGACTGAGTAAGCCAGAGAGTGGGCCAATGACTAGCATTTCTCAATTGTTTCTGCCTTGAGTTCTTGTCGCTTCTTTCAATGATGGATTATGGGCTGCAAGTGTAAGCTTAAGTAATTTCTCTCCTTTACTAAACTGCCTCTGGCAGGGCTGTTGGAAAAGAAACAAACACATGCAAAGTAGCAACCATAGGACTTCACTGCATGACATTGTCAGGTATGTCCCACAAGCATTTTGTGTCTCCTTTTTTTCCCCACCATCAAAAGCTTTTCTAATCATGAACCTTTCTTTACTTTAATACTATGGATCAAAAATGAAAGCTAAGACAAGAGCTAGAAGTTGCTTTATCTAATTCTTCTAAATATTGTTCATTTACACACTGTTTTACCTGCATGCCTAACTCTGTTGGAGCTTAGGAGGTTAAGGTTATGTAACATTCTGAACCTTTGTTTTCTTGGTTAAAAAAAATGGGATTACTAATAGCAATCTCTAAAGTTGTATGTATTAAATAAAATCTTGTAAAGGACTTGCCCAGGCCTTGACACATGAGATAAAATAACAAACATATAATTCCCCCCTCTCTTCCTCCTGACAAAACATAGGCAAAACATGGGGAGAAGTATCTTTCTTTCAGTGTTCTCTTTGGGCTTAATCTATTGAGCTTCATAGAATTGGAAACCTTCTCTTGACTAGAAGGGAACTCATATTTCCAAAATTAGAACCAAATACCTGTATTAATTACTTTTTTGTTCTTGTAATAAAAAATGTTATGACAAAGCAACTTAAAGAAGATAAGGGTTTTTTATTTTTAGTTTGTATTTCTGGACTGAACAACAACATGGCCAGTGAGGCAGGGCAACAGGTATGGGGAGGATGGAAGCAGGAGCAGGTAGCTGGCTGATAACATTTTCACCCATACACAAGATAGAGGACAGGTAGAAAGGTGATGTGGGATGTCCTACTGTTTATGTGTTGCTTTTATTGGATAATGAATAAAGCTGTTTCAGCCAATGGCTTAGCAGAGTAAAGCCAGGCAGTAAATCTAAATAGAAATAAAGAGAAAGTTAGTAGGTGGAGTCAGGAAGACGCCATGTAGCTGCTGAAGGAGAATGATGCTGGACCTTATCCAATAGTCCACAGACTCATGGTAATACACAAATTAATAGAAATCTACTAATTTAAGATGTAAGAGCTAGCTAAGAATATGCCTAAGCTATTGGCCAAACAGTGTTGTAATTAATATAGTTTCTGTGTGATTATTTGGTTCTGAGTGGCTGGAAAAATGAAAGAACAGCCTCTGCCTACAGAAGGACGAGCCATAAAGCCTCAAAACTCACATCTAGTAATATACTTCTCCATCAAGGCTCTATCTCATCATTGTTCCATAGCTTCCAAAAAGTGTCACCATCTGGGTATTGAGTGTTCAATTGTATGAGCCTATGGAAAGTATTTCTCATTCAAATCACCATAACACCCTAAGCTCCAGATATAGGGTCACTGTGAGTGTGATCAAGTTGAATGGAAGCAAGTGAGGCCACAGTGCATTTAGGTAAGAGATCACCCAGCATGCCTGGGATAAAGTGCTTTACTCAGTCCTCAGCTCAGCATTCATGGTTCTTGTCAGGGAACCAAGGATTTCACCTTACACACAAACCCTCTTTTCCCCTTTTGTACCATTATTGGACTCTTACCAATTATGTCAACCTGCTAGTTTTAGTTAGGGTTTCTATTGCTGCAAAGAGACTTCCATGACCACAGCAACTGTTATCAAGAACACAATTGATCAGGGTGGCTTGTTTACAGCTTCAGAGATTCAGTCCATTATTATCTTGGTGAGAAACATGGCAGTATGCCTGCAGATGCAGTGCTGGAGAAAGAGTTGAGAGTCCAACATCTTGTCAGTAACAGGAACCCTACTGATTCACTGGGCAGTGTTCTTAGCATAGGAAATTTCAAATCCCGCCCTACAGTGACACACTTCTTCCAACAAGGTCATACCCAATCCAAAATAGCCACACCTTCTAATAGTGCCAGCCTGAATATTATAGGGGCTAATTATATTCAAAGTGCCACACTGCTATTCCTATGGTGTATCTGAAAGTGACGCTTTCTCTAAGGAAAATATCCATTTCTTTGGTTTTATTAGAAAGTCTCATTATTCATTAAGGCGTGACTCCATGGTGACCTATGTCAAAAAACATTTCCCCTACTTAGTCTTCTTCAGAATGTTCTCTAGCCCCTGAATTTTCTTCTGTGACACTAACCACGCTAACATCATATCTGACCTGAAGATTCCAAGGGATATTATTGTCACTAGTGAAACAAGTAAGAAGTTTCATGGAATATCTCTATCACCAGAATATAGGTGCAAAAAACCTTAAAGCATTACTTAGGGAAAAGAAGTGAAATCTATTATATGGTGTCTACCTTCTTATAATCATATTTTCACAGGGTTTATTCATTAAGGTTGTTGCTATCAATATCAGCATCATCAAAATTATTATCATAGATTGTATTTATTGTTGGAGGAGGGGGCCTGCTTGTTCTTTCCAGCTACCTGGCTAGCTTACACCCAAAATAATCACACAGAAACTGTATAACTAAATCACTGCTTGGCCCATTAGCTCTAGCTTCTTATTGGCTAACTCTTACATCTTAATTTATCCCATTTCTAGTAATCTGTGTATCATCGCATGGCAGTGGCTTACTGGCAAAGTTTCAGCATGTCTGACATGGTGGCTCCATAACATCTCTCTGACTCCACCCTCCCAGCATTCAGCCTCTGACTACCTAAGCTCTGCCTTGCTATAGGTCCAAAGCAGTTTCTTTATTCACTGATGGTAATCACAACACAGGGGGGACTCCCACATCAATCTATTTAAAAGATTAGGAATGAAGGCTATGAAGAAAAAAATAACAAAATTTAAAGCATGCTACTACTGGAATCAGTGGAACATGTCTGCAATCCCAGCATCTTGGAGGTAGATCCAGGCAAATCAGGAATTCAAGGATAGACTCTGGCTACAAAGAGATTTCAAGGACAGCCAGTGGCTACTGAGAGAGTTCAAGGCTAGTTTGTAGCTACAAGGAGAGTTCAAGGCCAGCCTGTTGCTATAAAGAGAATGTTAATCAGAGTTTGTCCCCAAATCCCAAGATGAACACCTTACACTACTGATTTTAGGTAGTAGGAGATAGAGATGTATTTAAACAATACCTTTTAATTTAAAAATCTATAATTCTCCACAAAGTTTGTTTCAGTCTAGCCCAATTGTATAATTCTCTCCTCTATATAACAAAGACCTTCATCTCTAGATACAACCAACTACTCTACACATAGGATTGCTTCCATCATTAAAATAAAACCTAAATGCTCCAAGTTGCAAATGCATTCTCTATGTATCTTTACACATAATTCTTCTCCGTGACTCATTACAGCTACTGCCATACCATCCCCTGACAAGGAAAACACATTTCAGCTTGATTCTCAGGACCTACATTGTAGAAGGAGAAAACAAATTCTCTCAAAATGTCCTCTTAAAACACACACACACACACACACACACACACACACACATAAACACACAGAGAGAAATATAATTTTAAAAATAGAATTAAGTATAGAGTACAAAAACCCACTATTTTAAAAAATTCAGTTAATTGTTTTTGAAAATTTCATAGTGTATTTTTATCATATTCATTCCTAATCCTCTAGTGTGAACATATTATGTACATAAGGAAAAAGGGAGTGGATCTTGGAAGAATTAGGAAAGGTAGGTGAATATAATCAAAATTTATTGTATGAAATCTTCATAATCATTACTTCTTGGTGCTATAGTTTATGTATGGACTGTTTCTTGACATTTCATTATTAAATGCTGGAGACCAGTCCATGGTGCTGGTGAATGTGATAGGGATAATTGGAGATATTTAGGTCACTACAAGAATCATGCTTTTGAAAGGAACAATGCACTCCTTGACCCTACATCTTTGCCAGTTTTGCATGGAAGGGGTTATAAAGTAGAAAAAGGAACTTTGGGGATGGAAGATTCCATTTACAGATCAGTTTCCCTGCAGTCTTCAAAGTTGTAAATGCCAATAGAGGTTGGCATGTTGATCATCTCATCAGAAGTTTCCACTGGTGTTATCAGTCAACTTTACTGTCCAGAGTATCTGAGGATTTTAGGGCATTAAACTTTCAGTTATAGTAAAAGAAAGCGACAAGCCTACCTGAAAATCTAGAAAGTATCTAACTAATGTCTGAGCCTTCCAAGAGACCTACCAAATCAGAATTCCTGATATTGGACTCAAGGATCATGTAATGGCCCTCTACTTTGAGAACCATTGATCTGGAGAAAATACAAAGGGCTCCATGCTAGTCTAGAATACCCACCATGGCTCACTATTCTCAGTTGTGGCCTAGTCTGTCCCACACTCTCATTGAAAGCCTTGCTTAATCCATCTCTGGCTAAACTTTGACTCTGTGCTGTCACCTCTTCTCCCAGACAAGAGGGTGGTTGGCATTCTTTAATCCTATTCTCCTTCCAGGAATAAAAACAGTTTATCTGTTCATAAGAAGGGAATACATTTCCAGTCAGTGGACAACTTTCGATTTCTAACTCTCTAGTGGCTGCAAGCTCAGCTCTTCACTTAACCTTTATATACTCAGCTATGTATACTTGCTCACGTGGACTCCTTTCCATATTTGCCCCTCCACTTAATTAAGGATTAACTAAAAACAAGCTTCCCTCTTCCTTCTTACAACACTTCATGTTAGGCACAGATCTCATCCATATGGTGACAGTTCCCAGCAATTTCCATATAAAACTGTATATAGACAATAATTTTATACACACAAATTCTCCCACATTCAGTTGAACAGTGAGTTCTTTGTAAGCTGTGGAAAGTGTAGCTTGTAACTCTCGATAGTCTTAAACAATTCTAGCAGTGTTTCTGAACTCTGAATGCAAATTGTTTGCACCAGGCAGTGTTTTATGCAATTTTCTGTTGCAGGAGCTCCTTCTGCTCCTTCAGCCAATAGCCGCTGAGATACCA
>LOEQ01004776.1:89376-102672 GCA_001685075.1 Bramus lutescens | reverse complement strand
ATCAGGATTGGTGAACCCAGCTTCGCCCTGATTCTTCAGCACTTTCGTTATGGGCTGACATGTGAGTGACTGCTACCTCAGACTCTAGCTTTAACTGAATGTGACTAGACTTATTTGACTGTACAACAAGTGCAAATGAAATTTTCCTAGAGTCTGACCGGACCTTAGTAAGTAATGAAGCCACATTCACTCAATTAAATTGAGGGACAGGCAGTGTTAAAGGAAGTGTCAAATCTCCTTCGTTACTGATTTGCATGCCCTCTTAGAGTTGGTTCTCTATCCGTAGAAATGGTCACACTAATTCTTGTTCTAGTCAATTAGCTTTTCAGAGTAATTCGTGATTCTCTGATGAATATTACTGAGTTTTCTCATTTATACATTGTAAAGGTAGAGCAAGATGAGTTGATAGATTTCAGGGCCAGTCTGGAAAATTGGATATATAATTTATGGGTATTTCTTCTCCAAATAGACTTCAATGAATTATACTATCACTGAATCATTTGTATTTAATTGTCTTAAAATTATTTCTATTTTTGATCCTATGTTTCCACATAGACGTGTGATCATTTACTGCAAATAACCTACATTTCAAGGTATGCACATTCTAAAATTAAATTAGTTTTTTATTTTATTGGTTAGTGAAATGTTTCTGTCAGCTCAGCTATGAAAGAATAGGGGCTGAGTTTGCAGGCTAGCTCTTAGCTTTTGCAGAGAATTCATTATTCTTTCCTATAATATTTCTTGGGTGCTAAGGCAATAGCATTAAACTCAAGAAGCCCACTCACAACCTTGCAGTTTATGAAAATCAGGAAAAGTCCAGCTGGAGACAGATAATTTACTTTCACTTTAGAAGGAAATATTCCACTAATAGTAAAACAAAAATCAAGCACCGGTAATAGCAGCTCCCACCTGTAATTCCAGCACTAGGGTGGCAGAAATATGAAGATCACAGCAGGTTCAAGCTAGCAGCAACTAAAATGTGAATTTCAGAATAATCTGGGCTTCAAAATGAGACCCTGTCTTAAAAATTGTACTTATGAAAATTCCTAGGAGTTACTGAGTTAAAGATATTCATATTTATGAGGATTTCTTGTACTTATAGCTGTATCATTTCTGAAAACAAGGTGCTAGCTTTCATACCCACAATTTAAAAAGCTCTGCCCAACACAGATTTTTAATCAACTTTTACATTTGTTTTTGTCACCATTTTACAATTTAATTTAAATAGGTCTCATAACAATTGATGAAACAGTATATTCTCATTAAATTTCAAGGGATTAATACAAAAGAGTTGAGGCAAACGATGTGTCCTAGTTACTTTCCTGTCACTGTGGTAAATATCTTTACCAAAAAACCACTTAGGAGAGGAAAGGGTTCATTTGGCCTACTAGTTATAGTCCAGCATCGAGAAAGGTCAAGGAAGGGAATCAAGGTAGAAACGTAGGGAACCACTGCATAATGGCTTGCTCCCATGACTTGCTCAGCCTGCTTTCTTGTACCACCCAGGACCACCTGCCAGGAATGGCACAGCCCATAGTAGATTAGACTGCTTACATACATTAACCATTGAGAAAATGCCCACAATGTGCTCACAGTCAGTCCAATGGAGGCAATTCCTCAACTGATGTCCCCTTTCAATCGTGAAACTATCTGTGATGCAAAGATTCAATCACAGATCTACATAATTATTTTCTAAAAATCCATAGAGTATATACTGTAGCTACACTACTGTAGGCTACTGTTCTTCCACACACAGCCTCTCTGTTTACTCATTCCCTGTGTTGTGATATAAAGTAGAAACAGACAACACATGAATAAATGAGTGTGGCTGTGCTCCAATATCAGCTTACTCGTGGGAACTGAAATCTAAAGTTCATATAATATTTACATTTCTAAATTTAATTCTTTTTAAAGAAACTTTTCCTAATGAGACAAAGGATCTGATTTACCCTGACTTATCTGGATAGGATTTGGATAGATATGTTATATGGCCCCTGTTCCTGTATCTCACGGGCAATGGAAGAGGAAGAGGACAGCCGAGAGAGGCCACCGAGGGGCACTAGTACTCTCAGGTTAAGTAAAGCGTCCCATCTTTGCAGCACAAAATGGCTTCATGCCCTGCTCCTCAGCTTGATGTCCACATAGACTTAAGTAAATTAGCATCTTTGGATATCAGCTTTTGTTTATCTGTAATGAAGCTGGAATCATCTAGATAGTACCAGTAATTCACACAAAGTCACTAACAGCTGATATTCTTTGGTGTTCTTGACAATTCACAATTAAATATTGCACTGGAATGTTGCACACGTGGATGAAAAGGCACAGACCAGCAGACATTTACTACGAAGTGCTATTTTGCCTTTTGCCTCACAAATAGCCTGACACTCTGGTACCTTGATGTAATTATTCCTTTACATCCACCTGGTGCTTTAGAGTGAGTAAACAACTTCCACATCGGGTTGATTTAGTCACTAACACCATCCTGTAGGGCGTGTATTCCTTCCGTATTTGACTTAGAAGAGTGGTGGGGCCTAATTTCCCAACGTTGTATACAATATGGCATGTGAAGAAAAGAACCCTAAGTTGAGCACGAGTCCTTCTTGCAAATCCAGGCTTCTTTTATCTATACCTGGACGGTTGGCATCATATTTAAAAAGACTAAACAGCTGCCTTTTCTGATGGCCCGTATCCTGGGGCTGCCGTTGAATGCTGGATCTCCTGGTGGTTGAAAGTGAATCTTCCCCCACAGCATAGCTCTTGCTACTGTTGATAAACATGGCTTACACCATGACTTTTGGTTCTCCAGCTCCTTCACAGCCAGTGTTGCTAAAGACCCTGTGGGCCAACAGCAATCATCTGTAGACTGGACACCATGAAGACCAACTGATAGAGAAATGCAGACCTGCAGAATGCAACTGACCTGTGGAACAGGATCAGAGCTGCACCTGTTGTGCATGGTTCTCACCAAGAGTTTTTATCATCGGGATGAGAGCACAACTTTCCTATCTAGAAAGTTCATCTTTTCACAACGCCGTTGTTAATTAGCCTTTTCTCCCTCTCCATATAAAATAAACTCCAAGTAAAACACCCTGAATGACTCATTGAACATTATTCTCTCAGTACAAAATCTGAAGACCTGTTCAGGCCTAGGGAATCTAGGACAAGGGAAATGAAAACAATATATTCACATATAAGATTGTGAGAAAATTTTTAAAAGCCCAGCACTTAAATTTAAAATTCCAAAACTAGGTATATATGTAAGTATTGGGCATATTTTAAAGACATTAGTAAGTCAGACAAACTGAATTTTGTTTTGTTTGGAATATTTTTATTAATTCTTCAAGAAGGTCATATATTTTGCTATTAAACTTATTCTTACCATACCTCTACATTCTTTCCAATATGTGTCAAAAAAATCTAATATGTACCAAAGAGATCATGAAATTTGTATTATTTCATGATCAAATATTGGTTAAAGGCTAGAAGATAAAAATGAATAAACTATGTTTCTTTGTTGGGCCCATCAGTTTTTATGCTCTTATGAGTGATAAATTTTTGCTTTCTCAGTTTATCTTTCTTCTTATAATACTTAGTATTATTTATTTTGTTATAATGTATAGCCATATTTTCATACTAAAATAATAAAAGTTAGATAATTGTTTATGCTTTGAATACAGAGTCAGTTGGGTTATGGCTTTGCATCTTTTCTTGCACATTTAAACTACCTGCAAAGTTTTATAGAAACTTCTAGATTTTTGTCCTTCTCATTGAAGAGTTCAGATGCTCAAGGATAATCCTTATATATTAATGTCCTTTACAGTTCTTTCTCAAAGTATGCGTCTAGGATTGAGAGCCACTAGTTTTTTTTTTTAATTACCCAATGTATTCTAGAGACCCATTTAATCAGATCAGTAAGGGTGTGGTTCATGACATGCTAGATTAAGGGATATTGATCCGGGCACTCTACACTAAAGACTAAGAAGTGAGAATCTTGATACAGTGAGAAATAGACATTCACAGAGGGGATTAGGAATGTTTATATGATCTTAGTTTTTATCAGAAAGAGTGATTGTGCTAAAAGTAAAAAAAAAAAAACCTGTTTCCAAACTGTTCCTTATATTTGCAATGCTTGCAACTGAAACTCACTTTATTACTGTAACTTTTTAAATATTTATTTATTTATTTGGTTTGGTTTCTTCAAGACAGGGTTTCTCTGTAGCTTTTGGAGCCTCTCCCGGAACTAACTCTTGTAGATCAGGCTGGCCTTGAACTAACAGAGATCCGCCTGCCTCTGCCTCCCAAATGCTGGGATTAAAGGCTTGCGCCACCACTGCCTGGCTTACTGTACCTTTTTCGATATCATGAAAACCCAGATATTTATTTTACTTCTTCAATAGTTATTGTTTGTTTAACATTTTAAACAAAAGACTTTTTAAATAAGGTCTGATGCCATGTGTGAGTGAATAGTAGCAAGGGCTTCTCAGTTAGCTTCCGTTCCTCTGGGGAAGACATTTAATTAAGTTCCACTGTTGGGTTTTCTGAGAGGAAACTCTGGGACATACTTTGAGGAAACTGAGGAATGAAGAAAGAACTGTCTCTTTATGGGAGTCAGGCATTTGGTTGGGTAGGTAATGCTGAGTTGGGAGTAAAGCCACCATCTTGGGAGAGGAACTTGGCAATAGACGGCATAAGAAAAAAACAAGGGAGAGATATGTTGCAGCCACACTGGTTCTCCTGACTGTTTTATAAAAACCTCAAGGTAAATGGCTCCCTTTACTAAAGACTTTCTGAAAGTTGAGCCAGCTGCACACAAGAAAACATTACATGCATAGAAAGTATAAGTAGAATTATTTAAAATTATTATTTTATTTTATGTGTGTAAATGTTTTGCCTGTCTGTATATCTGTACAGCACCTACATGCTTTTGAAGTGAACATTAGATCCACTGGGACTAGAATTTAGATGGTTATGAGCCATGATCTGTGTGCTGGAAAATGAATCTGGGTCCTTTCCAAAAGAGCAGTCAGTACTCTTAGCAGCTGAGCCATCTTTCAAACCTGCTGTGGAATATTTGTTTGACTATGTGTCTTAGGGTTTTCATTGCTGTTAAGAGACACCATGACCATGGCAGCTCTTACAAGGAAAACATTTAATTGAGGGGGTTTGCTTATAGTTTCAGAGTTTCAATCCATTATTATCATGGAGGAAAGTCTGGTGGCATGCAGACATATGTGATGTTGGAGCTGAGAGTTCTTACATCTTTATAGTCAAGTGACTCTCACACTGAGGAAAGCTTGAGCAAATGGGACCTCAAAGCCGTTAGAGGTCGAACTTACAAGCAGGGAGAGTAAAGAGGAGAAATTTAGGCTCTAAAAAAGAAAGAAAAGACAGGGAAATACCAGGGGCCAGTCAGACAGGCACAGAGGAAGCAGGAAAGCAGCACATACCCAGTGAAACACAGGTAAAAAGCCCTGAGGCAAAATATGGACAAATAGACACAGGTTAAATTAAGTTAAAAGAGCTAGTTGAACAAGCCTAAGCTAAGACCAAACACTCATAATTAATAATAAGTCTCTATGCCATTATTTGGGAGCTGGTTGGTGGTCCGAAGAAAATGCCAACTACAGCAGCCCTTATCATTATAATTCTTATGATTTCATAGACAATATTCTTTTTAAAATGTAAGTTGTCCCTATAGAGAAGAGGTTTAGATCATAGGAAAACATGAATCTTGTCATTCTCTTAACTAGTGGTGGTATAGAGGAAGTTTTTACAAATATTTTCACAGATTAACAGGAAAAAAATTAATTGAAACAGTTTTCAAGGGACTGTTTGGCATTTCCACTTAAGTAGCCTGAAGCAGCCTTTCTTCAAAAATAGTATAGAGTGAAAATACACAAGCCTTTGTCATCACAAACGACCAGCACTATATGCAATAATGGGAACTGAGGACTGAACTTGTTTCAAGCTGCAAAAACAATACATAAATAAAAACGAGGGCCTGGAAAAATGGCTCTCATGGTTAAGAGTACTCTGTTCTTGCAAGGAACTGGAGTTGAGATCCAAGCACCCATGTCAGGGGGCTCACAATTGCCTTGAACTCCAGCTCAGAAGTGCTCAAGTCCTTTATCTGGCCTCTGGGCATCTTTACTAGTGTACACATCCACATTCAGACACACAAACAAAACATTAAAATAAATCTTTAAAAATAAACAAATGAGTGGAAATAAACAAACAGTAATTTAGGTAATAAGGCTTTCAGGCCCAGGAAATTGTCATACAACTTAAACAACAAATATGCAATTTTTAATAAAATGACCAGATCATTAAGGGTGTGCTTAACATCATAGATAAAAGGACATTGACTTAGGTGCCCCACACTCAGGACAAAGAAGTGAGAATCTTGATAGAGTAGAAATGGACATTCACAGATAGGTTTGGGAAAGTTTGTACCATCTTGATTTTTATCAGTAAGAATGATTTTCTAAAGAAAAATTGTTCTGCAACTATCCTTTATATTTACTTATAATCACAACAATTTAAGTATGACTTAGAAATAATTCTTTCTTTATTACAAAATGCATATTTCTTTTGCATTCTTAAATTCCTGAAGAGAAAAGAGATTTTTGTACTCTTGAAATAGAAATGCATGATAACTGATAAAAATCGCAGACTGTAGGAATTTCTCTAGTGAAATCCTTAAAATTAAAGCCAGTACAAAGATCTGCCCTAGTCTGGATCTGACCACACATGTTTAATGATTTCAAATAAATGATTTCCAAGTGCCGTCCAGAGCTAGCATCCACCTTGTGCTCTGCAGTCCCACTTTGTGCTGCTGAGTCAGGCAATTCTGTGCCTCAGGGATGATGTGTCGACTAATAAGTCCCACGAGATGTGAGCAGGAAACAGTATTCTAGGAGTGCTGTGGCCTCTTCTCCACTAACTATGTGATTTATGTAACATGGATTCTGACGGTGACTGGCTCAGTGCTCATCCACGTTCCCAAGTCACTCAGCAAAGAGGTATTGTAGATTATAACATTCAGTCAAGAATGACAATGAAGGCTAAGGTATAGGAGAGTTTGTTGGAAAGGTCCAAGGCTACGCCATCAGCTCAGAAACTTAACACTAATGATTTCATAGAACAGACACTTTCTGTGGTTATGTAACTACCTGACAATTTTTTTGGCGCTTTTCCGTGTTGAACGTCAGGGTTTATGTATATTGCTTCCTCTCAGCTCAGGAGTCATGTTGCTCAAAACCATTAGGCCGAAGGTGATACGTTGCTTTATGACATTGAAGCTAGGTTGAAAAAGATCCATAGCTTCTACCAGCTTCTTCCTGTGGTACTCTCTGTAGTGTAGAGTGTAGAGTGAAGGGAGTGGTAAAACATTTAACTACCCGAGACCCATACTTAGGAAAGGCACGAAGAACATGTTCCTCCTAATGGAAAGTTCAAGCTCCCAGCTGTCAACAAGCAGGAACTACCACCCGGGTGAGTAGTCTTGGCCATGCAGCCCATTCACAAAGCATGACAGTCCCAGCCATATCTTACTGCATGAGAGATTTTGAATGAGAACTATCATATTGAATAGTCCCAGACTCCTGACCTGCAGATCATGAGTACAGTGAAAATGGTTGATTTTTGCTGCTAAGATTTGACCTAGTCATTTGCTATGCAACAGCAGAAAGCATACTTAACTCATTTCATCTTCAGAACAGCTTTACAGAATGGACACTCTTCCTTTGCATTAAATTTTTAGCCTGCCAAAAAGTAAGGCTTCATTATAATTTCACATAAGCATACCATACATGTTTATATGTATACATGGGTGTGTATACATAGACACAAAATGATAGATGCTATCTGGATTGTTTCACTTAGATAATAAATATTTAATTTGGGGAATGTGTTAGAAGCATCTGTACTAAAATGAGTTTTTCTACCTATCCAGGAATATGGCAATTTATTTTTAAATTTTAAACCTGTAGATGATTTGTTTTATTATTAACAAATATATCCAATACGTTTGATTAGACATATTCCTTGACGTCTTATAGGTTTTTAAAAATATATTTCTAGGTGGAAAACATCTTAAAGTATAAAATATATATTCAGATGAGGATTAAATTCTGTAAAATGCAGAACAGAGAAATGTAATAAAAGATTTTTAGCACAGAATAGGAAGGAATATTTTAGGTAATAAGCAATGTTACATAAGAAGTTTGTACTTGGGCTGGTACCTAAGCACATGAGGAAGCGGAGGACAAAAAGATCACAGTATACCCATCCTGAAGGTCGGTGTACAGAAAGTGAAGGGGGCAGGAGAAGAGGAACAGAATGAGGTCAGATCATGAAGAGCCCTACAGACTATAGTAAGGAGTCATCATGAGGATGGATCTTGGATGCATAAGAAGTAGACACATAAGACGTGTCTACTTCTGCCGCTTGGTAATGGATTTTAGCCTCACACTCCAGAATACAACATCTGTGTAATTATTCACATGCTTCTGACACTTAGGTACATGATACAGCTACCAAGCTTCACCTTTAATTTTGAAGGCATTGTCATTGAGTTAATTTTAGGTTATTATTATCAGCTCTCCTACATTTACATTAAAGTATTCCAAGTTGGGTGTACTGCAGCAATCTTTTCTGAAAAGTGAGCTAAGGAACTTCTCTGTCTAAGTTATCTGCCAAGAATATTCATTTTTGTGCACATCTGGCAACTTTGCGTCTGGCTACTGTCAAAATACACCCTCTTCTACAAGAGAGACTAGGCTGATGTGTATTGAAATAGGCTTTTCAATTTTCTATCATGTTTCTGAAAGTCCAGTAACCTATTAACTCTGTCGCTCACTTGAGACCACCTTTGAAAAAATTATATTAAATACAACACCTCCCATAGTGAGATTGAAAACTTTCATACATGAAGAGCTTAGCCATTCACTACGGTGGTTTCCATAGATTAGTTGAACTGGTTCTTGGTTTTCTTTCAACAATGCTCACCTAAATTGAGAAGTGATGTGCCAAAGAATACAGCATAGATAACACATCTGGAGAGAGCACGTTGCTTCCCAAAAGGTAAAAGAGTTGGGCCATGGTTTCAGTGGGTGTCTGAGGAGTAAACTCTATTGATCGGCTCCCCAGTGAGACAGTTTTGAAAACTGACTCTGACAGAGCTTGTTATAGATTCCTCCTATCCTCCACCTGACTCACTACCTCAAGGGCAGGCACTAAGGAATGGAAAATGACGTTAGCTCTTCTCCATCTTCCATCATCAGTCGTGCTATTCCTTTCTGTCCTGGAGATGGTCTTGTGAGTGTGACTCATAGCATTTCTTCAAATGCCCCAGCTGAAAAACACTCGATGCTGTGCTAGAAAGTTGGATGGGAACTTTGAAACCAGGCTGTACAGCTTTCCTTCACCACTCACTTTGTAACTTCAAGTGAGTTACCCAATCTTTCTGTGGCTCAGCCTTCTCTTCTTTGATTATTGATTTTTCTTCTTAACTCATTGTTGCACTTAATATAAACCTGGGTATAGAACATACCTTTGAAAACTTCCCTCACCTTCAAACTCATTGTTAGAAAATGACTATCAATCCATTCATAGCTGACATAGGTCTTTTCCTAATAACTTTGCTCCTGTCAGTCTTACTTACTAAATCCCAATCACAGAAATTATTTCTGTTTTGAGGATGAACAATATACTTGGTTTTAGCTCCTTCACAACTTGTTTATTAATTATTCTTTTCTCAAATAACCTCAACATTGCCTTGTTTGGTAACTTTCTTGCCCACAGGTACATCATGTTAAAATACTGTCATTGCAGTAACTTTAAAAGATAGTTTGCCTCCTTCCTTCCCCATCCTCTGTTGTGTGACAGTCTCACCAGTGTATTATGTCTCTGTGGCTGGCTGTAAACTCATTATGTAGAACAGACTTGTCTTGAACTTGTGGCAATCCTCCTGCCTCTGTCTCCTGAGTGATGGAATTCTGGGCATGTGTCACTGCAACCTACACAGTTCTCTACAAAAGTAATCAGTTTTATTATAGAATCCAGAAATTATGCTCTTGGAAGTTAGAACCAAACATGTTGAAAACTCATGTCTGCAAAGGACTTATATGGAAGTATTCGCAGCAAGTCAGTTCACAGTCACCATTAAGTGAAAGCAACTGAAATGGCCTTCTGTAAGAGATACATCTGTCCTTGTACTCACAGAAAAGCACTAGGGAAACCAGGAATGTTAAACACACAGTGTTGTCTCTCCAATGGGAGACATGTATAACCTGTTTTCTACCCAGAAGGCTGGGAATAGACGTGTTAATAGCCTGGTGACCTCTATGTGGACAGACTGCTCCTGCTCCCTCAGACCCTTATCTTGATCTTGTCTCAGTCAATTTATAGTGAGATCCTCTCCAAGACCCTTATCGTGAACTTGTTTATCTTGAGCCCATTTCTTCAGTTAACCTATAAAACCTCTCTTTATGGAGAATGTCACTTGTACTTTACAAAAGTTTCTATGTAGTCATGTCTTAAGTAAGCTTTTTATGCACAGGGGATTGAGTTAATTATCACAAGGAAAAAATTTTTCCAAATCATGCTGTTCTTAAATACGACTAAAATATACTACTTGTGGTCAAACTCTCAAACTTTGAACCAACTGCAGCTACAGAGTTATGTTGAATCAAACTGCCTTCTTATTTCTCATGGATCAACACTCTTCTAGCTTTGCTGGTTGCAGAGACCCTCAAGTTCTTCAATGGAGACAATGGGACATGTGTGGTAATACAGGAAAGTGAGCTATCAAGCTACTAAAAAACTGGAGAAAATTTAAACACACACAAATGTGAAACAGCCTTTCTGAAAAAGCCACATATTGTGTGATATTCTAGGGACAGCAAAACTCTTCAGACAGTAAAAAGATCAATGGTTTCCAGGGGTAGAAAAAGGGAACGAAAGAGGAATGGGTAGGCTGAACATAGGAGAATGTAAGTAAACAAATAGAACTGTCTTGTGTGTTACTATAATGATGCATGCATGCCATTATTGGGCAAAACTATATAACTGTTCTACACGAACAGTCAGCACTACTATAAACTATGGATTTAGTTCATAGTAATACACAAATATTAGTTAATAAATAATAAAGATTATATCATGATAATGTATAATGCTAATATTAGAAAAATTGTGGGTAAAGGTCAAAGGAGTAAAAGGGAACTTGACAGCATCTGTTCATTTTTGTTTACTAGCTTGAACCCTAAGATATAAAGCCTATTTAGTACTTTGAAATCCAGAAGGTTTATAGAAATCTCTTTATAGCAGTGCCCTAGGTAGAATTTCTTTGAATTTCTAGACACATGATCAGCAAAATCTGAGAATCTTAGGGCTGCTTTTGAATTCTGCTAATGGAAATTATTTTAGTCTATGTGTTGTCTTTTTTTTGGCAGAATCCTTTCTGACCATATACTAAAGTTGATGTATCCTATACTTCCAAATCAATCCCTCTTTCATTCCCCATGTATTAACCCAGATCTTCTGTCATGGTTTCAGTGACTTTCTACATAAAACAAACCACAAAATTGGTCTTTCTACCATGTTAACTCCTCTGAAGTCCATATGTACATGCCTACCTTTCTCCTGTCGGCGATCATTGAAATTTCCAATGAAGGATTAAGAATAACTCAGTAATTTACTCTCCCACGCACATGCAAACAGAAACATGTTCAGAGCCTTAAGATTTAGTTGGTGTTTCCTGATGTGAGCATAGACAAGAGATTATGAACATCTATCTTTACATCACTGGAGACCTTCGCGCAGCTTTCCACTTTGTGAGGTATATGCCTAGCGAATAGTGGATTAGAGCCAAATCATCAAATTAAAGGCTTAAGTCTCTGTCACTGATGTTTTCTTTCCTTGTGCTCACTTGGTCATCAGGTCCTATTGTGTCTATCTTGTAACTTCAGTGTTAAGACACAAACTCAGGCTCTCATCAAATGCTTTTCTAGTTCTCCTCCTAACTCCATTCACATTGAGCACACACAAGGGACATTTTCACTGTCAGAAGATACCTGTCTGCATTTTCTTCCTTGTCCTTCTGTTCATGACTGGACATGTGGTCATGTTTGCTATAAAACTCTTCTTTGCCTGTGGCTGTCTTCCCTTCAACATGGGGAGCCTTTGTGAACAGGAGTCAACATAAAATAGTTTCTGATATATAAATATACTTAATAAATATTCATTGAATACATTTTATCTAGTCTCTATCTTAGTCTGTTTTAAGATCTGTACTTTCCTGAGTGTTCATTTCTATAATCCCAGCACATAGAAGAATGAGGCAGGGAGACAGCTGAGAGTTTGAGAGCAAGCTGGGCTCCCTAGCAAGACACTATTGAAAGTAAAGTATCTATTTTAAGGTTGTTATTAAAATATATCTTCAAAAAAGAAAATGAGAAGTTTATTTCCGAGTCTTTTGTTTGTTTGGTTTTGTTTTTCAAGGCAGGATTTCTATTTCCCAGTCTTAAAGGTCTACGTACCATGCATGTTGTTATCAAAGAATGTCATGTCCTATCTCTTAATATAAAGACCCAAGATCTGACTTGTCATTTCATGCTGTATAATTGCTTTTGTTTTGATTTGTTTTAATCATTGGCAGGTAGATAAATTGATAACATTGGTTTTGTAGTCAGCTTGTGCCACCCAACCTCACCTCACCCCCACTTGTCTCAGTGTTAGATAATACTTGTTAAAGGAACACAGGCAACACGGAAGGAAAATGGCAGCTATCATCGGAGTGAAAAAGACCACCAAGTTGCATTGAATAGCCTGTAATAAGCCATGCTTCTCCACGTGATTCAAATGTTGCCTCTCAACTTGTAACTAGATGAAGCCCACACTAGTTAGTTCGTTCCACCCCTGCGTTGGTAAATCAAGCCAGGCTGACTTCTTCGCGTTATAAAACCAATTCTCACATAGAAAAGACTTCTCAGCTTCCTCTCACCGTCAAGCCTGCCTTCTGCCCTGATTTCATTTTCTGGTCATTTCCCCCTGCATCCTTGCTGCTAAACCAGAGATGGACTGCTGACCTCTTTGCAAGAGGTGCGAATGATGCCAGAGTTAGTGACTGCTCTGCGGCTCTCCAAAGCTCCTCCTCCCCAGAGGTCGACAGTCCTTCGGACGCAGAGGTTGGGAAGCAGGACAGGGGACACTCTTGGGGTGCCCTCCGAGAGGAGCAAGCAGAACCCTGGGTGCCGAAGAGGCCGCGCGGGGGACCGGCGTGCCCGTGCCATG
>LOEQ01004776.1:66986-84628 GCA_001685075.1 Bramus lutescens | reverse complement strand
GTCTAGCTTTTCTTCATGATAAGAGAGGCTTGTTTGGGAAAGAATTCATTTAGAAATCTGACTCATAAAATATGGTAGCATGCTGTTCTGCAGAAATCCTAGTCAGTAAGAGCCCCAAGTGGCAATGAGCCTTATAAATCAGTATTTGCTTGAAGTTTGGAGGGTTGCTAATGTCTCCCAGGAAATGGAGTTACAGAGAAAAGATGAGCTGTTCTTTCAGAACAAAGGGTCTCATCCACTATTCTGGCTGCAGAATATTCTATTCTTACCTTCACCTGGCTGTGTGGTTGTCTCGTGCAGGCCACCAGGATAAGCTGGGTGTTGCTGAGACAAAACTCCTTCATACCCTGCACTGGATGCTTCTAGAGGCCCCACAGGACTGCAACAGTGATCAGTTTGGGGGTACAGACCGAGGTTCCAGCTGGGGTGGCGGCAGCAGTGCTTTCATCCACCAGATTGAAAATCAGGGTTCTCCGGGGCAGCCTTGCCGCAGTAGCTCCAACGATGAGGAGGAGAGCAACAGAAGGAAGATATCCCAGAATTCCATGGCTACGGTGGAGCTCTTTGTGTTTCTGTTTGCTCCTCTTGTGCACAGGATAAAGGTAAGCAGGAAGCTAACTTTAGGTGTGGGGTGGGATGGATACAAGTGAGAGCGTCCTTCAAAGAATACTTCCATATTTGTTTGCCCGTGTCTTTGCGTGATCTTGCTTGAGAACTTTTAGTTTTACTTAAAAAAATGCAAACCTCCATATATCCTTTATCTACTAAAAAATCTTCAGTGTGCTTACATGCAATACTCCCCAAATTAAATGTGCTATATACATTCAGATATGATCTATGGCTTAAATTCTTTTCTTGATTTGTTAGCTGTTAGCTTCTATTGGTCATCTCAGTGTTCATCTTTGAGAGTTATAGGAGCCATTCCAGGACGGTGCTCTTGCTGTTTGCTCTACATGCCTTTCTATCCTCTCTTCTTCTCATGGTCCTTTCAAGTTCAGCTTCAACGTTATCAATTCCATCAAGTTTTTCTTGGACCTTCTTCATGTAGATACAGTTGCCAGCTTCTCTCTATTTTCATAGCCAGTTGCAACCACCTTTATTATAAATACAGGAGCTGGAGCAGAAGCCTCAGTTTTTATGTGCCAAGACCTTTTGACAGCGATATAAAGCAACTGAGTTTTTATTTTAAAATATTTTAAATCCATAAAATAGGAAACACAGAGATGTATGTTATAGTGAGCATGATAATTTTCCAGATATATGAATCTAATTATATCATTTTGTCTCATATCTCATTTGTAAAATCATGGATAACTCCAACACTGTTAAATATATGTGAGGTCTTGCATATCATATTCCATTTTAGTATGAAGATGATAGATAAGAAGCTATTCATGTGCTTGGCTGTTCTTCAGTCTTATAATCCCAATGAGTAGATATGCCAGACAGCAATGAATATATGAAGGTGGATAGAACCATTAACAATTACTATGAAGGAGGGGACTAGTATCAACTTCAGTTTTCACACACAAAAAAAAAGCATTATGAAGCACAGTAATTTTTTTTAACTTTCAACTGTTAAAAGTCTTTTATAAGAGTCACTGAAGGGAAAGCGTCTCTTCAACTGCGACAGCCCCTCCTCACCTCTTCAGCCTATTTCCTTTCGTTTCCACTAACCTTCATGATTACTGTTAGCTCATCTGCAAGCTCCACAAACCCATTCTTGGGTTCAGGTCTTTGAGCTATTTTTCTTTTCTTGAAACATTCACTCCTGCCCTCTCCCTTCACATTCTCACGTGGCCCTGGATTTCTTGTTGATTGAGGCACTGTCAAATGTTAACACAGAGGAAAGTTCTCCACTGCTTTTCACCACTGGCTTTTCACCCTGTGTTTTTCCTTAGCAACTGTCACTACCAGGGATTAGCATAGCTGTTGGAGAGCATCTTTAGTGCTCATTACTCTCACTTGAACAGAGGTTCTAAATGGAGGGATGCTGTTTTTCTGTGTCACAACTGTACTCCCAGTGGCCAGATGCGTGCATGGCCTTTGTACTGACTCACTGAGAAAACCCGAGATGTTATCAGATCCCGAAACAGACGTCATATGTGGTGCATGGTCCTTGGATATAAAGAAGACAAGGGAAATGGTTTCCTTAAAGCAGCCCGTGGAGATGTCCGCATGTCAGCAAATAACATCTGAATTGGAAAAATAGGTGACCCCAGAATAACTATAATGTCATTTGGAAGACATGGCTGAGAGTTCAGCTCTTGAAAACCAATGACATTACATTTTGAGTTCAGTGCCTGGAAATGACTACTGTATGACATTAAGTAATTCATTTTTAAGCCTGTGCTTTTTATCAAGTATAAGTTGGAAGTAAGAACAAATTTGAGAGCATTCTGAGGATTAATCAATTTGTAGCATTTAACCTAAATCATAGAAAGACCTTAAGAAGGCATTTTGTTTGCATGTCAGTATTTTATTGCTACTAGTATTCTGTACTATTGGAAGAAAAGTGCCAAGCTCTCTTTCAGCAGATATGGCAGAGTTGAAATGCTCCCTGAAAGCCCTCCAAAGTTTAGCAGTAGCCCGGCTACTTACCAAGGAGTCACTCTATATGGACACTTTGTAGTGACAGAAACATGGTAAATAGCTGTTATTAGCTATCTGACTAGAATAATTATTGCCCTATCATTTTTCATTGTTGTTTATTCCAGATACTATAAAAATATAATTATTGAGCCAAGTAATATGCCTGCAACGCTTTCTCTGTTTGAGAATGATGTAGGGTTTTTTCTAAATTGCAGGGGATGTAAGATATGTAGATTAGTATTCCTTAGCTTCAACACTGTTGGCATTTGGGACCTAATAATCCTATATTGGACACTATGCCATGACCTGTAGAATATTTAGTGCTATCTTGGCCATCTACCTGCTAAGTGTTGGTCACATTCTCTCCTCCCTAAGTTGTGACAGCCACAAATATCTCCAGAGGTCACCAAATGTCCCGAGTTCTCTGGGTGGTAGAGAGTTGAACTTGACTGAGAACAGTACCGTAGACTTTTCATTTGCCTACTAGCTATAGGACTGGGTTGAAGTCTATTTTCTTCCATGGCCTTTCTGCACCTTACCAGTACTACTCCTATCCTTTACTCTTCAAACTCCAACCCAAATCAACACCAAAGGCCATCTCTTCGCTCCCTGTCTGAGAGATCTACAAGTTGCTGGAGAGCACACATAGCCATCCCGGGGCTTCTTCTACAAAACCATAGTCTCCTGAACACTTGGCGTCGAGGCCCCTCTCAGCACTGGCACGGACATGTGCTCTCTCACATAACATGACAGGGACCCCTAAGTTTAGTCAAAGCACGAGACCAGGCTTCCGTACTCTCCACTCCTATTCAGTCTTCAGTCTCTGTGCTCGCTTCTAGTCCATAACTGACAACTTTTGCTTGCACTACTTGAAATGTTTCCATTCACCCACAGGCATGTTTGTATCTTTTGTTTCCATTTTTTCCAGACCTGAAGCTGAAGCTCAAAGCTGAGTATCCAAGCAGTTAATAGCTGAACAAAAATCCAAGTCCATCAGATTTCCTTCTTAGTCTTCCCCAGCTTTTGTGCTGGAGCAGTTACCAATCAGGCCATAAATAACCAATGTTGGACTTATTCTTGTTTTGCAATCTGCACTTGGTTATACCTAGGCCATATTTGAAACTGACACCGTGTCTTCCTATTGCAAGGTTCTAGTGCCCAGATGGCACTAGTTGCTGCTTGCTGTTTTTCTTGCATCCTTAGCTCTGCTGCTACAGCTTTCCTTGAAGATCCCCTCCCAGTGACATGAGGCGTCTGTGCCTATAAGCTGCGCTCTCCTATTTCTGCCTCTTCAAGTCAGACGCCTTCTTGCCTCAAGACTAATTTCAAGTTAGTGATCCAAGTAGAGAAACCGTGGGCAGTTTGTTTTCTCTGGACTGATCCTGTGGTCTGTATTTCACATCATTAACTTTTTAAATTACTTTTGCTTTCTTCCTCACTCCTGACATATCCCAGGAATCACTGAGTACTACCCACTTTACCTTGAAAATATTTCACAAATTTATCACGTAACTCATGCCTTCTGGTCACAGACTTTGTCCTGTAACCTTGGACCCTTGAGTTGCCATGGTAAATGGCTCAGCTCCTTAATGTTTGCTCTAGGAATGTGCTTTTGACCAATGAGAGGTAACTTGTAATTTTCTTTTTTATCACTTCAAGGCTCCTGTGCCGGAAGAGAGTTGTTAGGCAAGAGAAGAAGCAGCTAGGCGAAGAAGCTAGAAGAAGCTAGACGTAGGACAGGAGAATTAGAATAGAAGAAAAACAATAAAGAAATTGAATTGGAAAAGCACGGAAGAAAGATTCATTTGCCCTCAGATTTCCTGAATCCTTCGCTGGCTGCTGCTTCCTCTCTGAACCCTGAGAAGGCCCTGGGAGTGGACCCCAAAGGCTCTCATTACTTCTCCATGCCTGTCGATCACCTTAACCTGACCTAAGCCTTTAGCATCTCTTACTTGAGCCTCTTACTTTCTAGCTGGATTTGGTTTTCTGGTTTGTGTCATAAAATCTGTAGTCAACACTAAAGTGGCTGATATAAAGTGCAGATCTGACTCTATTGAGCATCCTTACAATGATTTGCTGGTTTGTGTTCGTGCTGTGTGTCAAAGTCCTCGGTCTGGTATCTTGGACCCTCTGTGGTGTGTACACCTCTCCCTATGAGCTCTAGATGTTTAGCCATGTTTTTTCAAGTCTTTTCCCTTCGAAGGTCCTGCTGCCAGGAATGTTAGGATTAGGTTTACATTGTCTACCCCTCTGACTAGAAAACACCTGGTCATTCTTTAGGATTTTACTCAGAATCTATACTTGCTCATCTCTGTCTCAATAATACTGTAGGAACACATTTATTGTTGTAATTAACTTGTTTACTGTAATCTTTTCTAAGTCTTTCTCATTAGTTTGTGAATGGTTAGAAGTTAGAAATTATAGTTGCATCTGTGGAAGCTAACACAGTATCTGTATTTATAAGATAATATTCATTAGATTTACAAATCAATACTCGTATAAGTTACTCATTTATTTTTAAGACATATTCATGCTTTTAATTTACAATTCACTCTAATATTTTACCTAAATAATTAATCTGTATATTCTGCCAAACATATTATTAATTTTATACTCAATTTAATGAGTGAAAACAAAATACATTTGATAAAGTGCAGATTCTCGTATTGGCACTTATTCTTTGAAGGAATATTTCTTGGGTGCCTACCATATGTGAAGTACTATTTAAAATCTTAGAGCAACAGCAGGAGATAAAGAAAAATGCATAGCTGCAAATGGACTTGAACAAAATCGTGTCTGAAGTATATAATTTTGTTTAAATGCTAGTTGCTCAGGAAAATCTGCTCAGTGACCAGTTAATACAATTTCTCAATGCTGTCATGGGAATGAGACCTCAGTGGAATAAATAAAATCACCCAGAAGGTGCAGAAACAGATTCTGCCTGTGAATGCATCTGCTTGTTTTCTCAGGATCCTTTGAGTCTTCCTTCTGAACTTTTTACATGATTTCTAAGAAGTGTTCTCCAGGGACCAAGTTTCTGGTTGTGTGTGTACATAGCACACATAGAGAACCACTGAAGGAGTGTAATTAGGGTGGTAGGGCCTCTGTAATATGACAAAACACTTTGAAAATAACACACAAACATACGAGGAAACCACAAGTGTAGCAGGTGTTCAAAAACTGAAGAGAGACTGAATTGAGATGCTGTTATCTGGAGAAAGTAGAAATATGTCTGTTTAAACAATGAGGACACATTGATGGTCAGGATGGGGAATTGTCTGGATCAAGTTGGCTTATGGGCATGTCTGTGGGGGAATTATTTTGATGGTTCAATGATGAAAGAAGACCCAGTCTATGAGGAGCAGTACCATTCTCCAGGTAGGGCATTCTGAACTGTGTAAAACAGGAGGAAGCAAGCAACGGCATGTTTATTGTCTTTGACTTGACTGTGGAGGTGATGTGACTAGCTACTTCTAGTTCCTTCCTTCCTTCTCCATCAATAATAGATAAGTAATCTTTTCCTCTTCTAGGTTGCTTTTAGTCGGATTATTTATTACATAACACAACAGAAATCAAATGTAGACTCCCAAGTCTCTGACAATGTGAATTTATCTGGGAATTTTAAAAGTGATTTGTTTACTTTATGTGTGTGCACCTGAGTGTATGTATGTGAAGTATATAGGTGTAGTGCCCTTGGAAACCAAGAGAGGGTGTCATATTCCCTGGACCTGGGTTTTCAGGCTGGTTGTGAGCTGCCTAATAAGGATGCTGAAAACCGAACTCTGGTCCTCTGGAAGAGCAGCAAGTGCTTTTGACCACCCAGCTTTCTCTTCAGACCTTCATCTGGGAATTTTGTCAACTCCTTTTAGCTGAAGGTTTCTTATTTTTCAGTGAACTTGATTCACATTTTGTTGAATCACTTTTCTTCTAGCTTTAAAGTCCCTCTTCGCTGATATCTTCTAGCTCAGTGTTTTTTAGCTATAGCTGCGTAAGAAGATCCTTGGGGAACTTTGAGAAATCTCACAGGGTTTCTAATTTGATGGGTCTGAGGATGAGAGCAAGACAAGACCTGAGCCTCCTCTGTGCCTTAAAACTTCCCAAAGCAGTTGCAATAGCACAAGTTAGAGTTGCAAACTACTGTCCCAAATGAATCCCTTGCTCTCAGATGTGTTCACTGATTTGTTTGTAGTCCCTGCTTCCACGTTCACTTTTTTGATGAGCTGTGATGTTTAAGATGTGATCTTATGATGTGTTTGAACTCTATAATATGAGGCTGTATTTTCAAATGCCTAAGCCTTTCTCTATGATGCAATAATGGCACGTCAAATGTGTTTCTAGGCGGAGCTTTCCATTAAAAATAACTGTACAGGCATGGGTTGAAAGACCAAATTTCACAAATATTTATTGGGTATCATTTTGCACACAATTCCCCATCTGTGTTCAGTGCTGTGGTGGTGCTGGGAGCTGCAGGAAATGGGGATTCTTCAACTAGTCCTTCCCTTGAAGAATTAGGATTGTTAAAAGAACATTATGATATCACCCGCTCTAAAGAATCCAAATATATTTACCCAGTTCCATGAAATAAAGAGAGAAGCACTGGAGACCAGGAGTCAAAGTAGCCAGGCTCTGAGGATATTGCCTTCTGAGGGAAAAATAAGGACAATTGCATAATTAAATAATTAAGAGGAATGACACCTTAACCAAGCATGAAGAGATCTGCCAAGACTATGGAAATAAACAGATCTCCCTCACTGCAAAAAAGCAATATTTATGTATTCCATGCTTTTTCCAAAGCTACATTTGATTAATTTCTCATTTTCCATAAAGCAGGCCACTGTAATTTCCACCCTGATTGTAGTACTAACAGGATCATCTGTTTGCCTAGAAACATCCGTCCGAGTGTTTGACAGAGCAAGTCCCTCTGAAAATGGTCTGTGCAAGGTGACAAATTCCCTGATGCAACCATTATGGAACCTCTATCTTCTCTGTCCCCAGGAATCTGACCTCACCTTCCGACTGGCCAGTGGGCTGGTTATCTGGCAGCCTATGTGGGAGCACAGACAGCCAGAAGTCTCTGGCTTTACAGCCCTGGTGAAGCCCATCAGGAGCATCATTACAGGTTCGTGACTCCAGTGCCCAGGCAGGTCACCTCACAATAGGTATTATGGTAGGAGGGTTTTCCTTTAAGAAGACAATCAAAAGCAAGTCTCTCTGGAAAGTTATCTGGGTGGCCTAGGTATGAGGCATGCTCACTTGGAACACATATGATTTGGTCATGTGACTTTGGGTATGTCATTTAACTATATTGTGCTTTTGTTTCTTCATCTAAGAAATGGAATTAAAATATTAATAGTGTTCATAGAATTGTTGTGAAGAATAAAATGTGCACAAATACATATACATGTGTGTGTATATATATATATATAATCAGAAGAATGACTGTCATATTGTAAGAGAAGAATGACTGTCATATTGTAAGAGATCATTATAAAAGTTATTTTTGAATTGTGGTTGTGATAGATGAAGTAGAGGGTCCTTGGAGATCTCTTCATAGTGTTTTATTGCTATCAAAGTATTTTACTTGAGAAACTGGAATTGTGTGTTGAGCTAGTTCTGTGGTTGAAGTGATGTAGAACTAGCCCAGCATGGTAAATTTTTAAGTGCACAATAAGCTTAAGTGTCCTTCACTCTAAGCACATCTCTTGCTATGTATGCAACTTAATAGAATGCGTGTTCCTAGTAATGTAAAATAGAGACACTAAGTGCCTTACCTGGATTCCTAATAAATGTAAGTGAGAAAGTGCATAAAGAGCTTGTTTGGGAGTAAATGCTTAATAAACTCCAGTCTTCTGTTCTTAGTCCTACTTTTAGTGTCAATAATAAATAAATTATATAGAAAATCTGTAGAAACATATATGCTGTAATCATATGTATGCACATTTGTGGAGATGGTTTCCTTAGTTTGTAGGTTTTTGAGGCAGAGGGTGGAAGATTATGTATGCAAATGGGCTCTATAAGTGGAAGAAAACCACAAACAAATTCTCCCGTTCTTTTTCTCTATAACCTAACAAAACACTCCAAGCATTTTCTATATTAAGGAATCATTGTAGCCATCAAGTTTCTTATTAGGCATGTGTTTGAAAAGATTATTATTATGACAAATAGAGTCATTCAAAGGAAATTGATTTTTTTCACATAATAAAGAGTAGTTCACAAGTCTCTCTCTCTATATATAATATAAGTCAACTTTTAAAAGATATATTCAAGAGTTATATCACAGTTTTAAATATCAAGGAACTAAATAAGTAAAGGTGCTATAACTGAATCTCTTCAGATTCTATGTATGGAATGAAGTTAATTTGGATTCAAGCAACTGGATGCAAAATGTAGGATGAATGCAAGATTATTTTAAAAAAACTAAAAGTAATAGAAATAATGCCAAGAGTAAAATATGCATAGGTATAGCAAATTGTTATTTAAATGTCATATCCTCATGATATGTTAAAGAAATGTAATTTTTAATGTTCTTTAAGCTTTGATATAGTTTTCAAATGGAATAGCCCTTCACAGCTTGACCCTGGAGTCTTGTACGTGTTCAGCCAGTTCTGTACCAGAGATTCACAACTCCAGCGTCTCTCTCTCCTTTTGATTCATACATTGAGGGTCATTCAACAGATTTTAAATATTTCTAAGAAACCCTTCATGATAGCCCCATGGACTATTTGCCTTCCTCTCCTTTGACTTCTTGGAAGCACAGAGAGTTGGTTTCTTTCTTCTGTCCCTGATGCCTGGGACTTGCCAGGGTGCTCAGCATCTGAAGGGAATTCAGTCATGACCTAGACAACATGGCTAGAAAGACAGTTCCACAAGCAGACCTTGGCAATAACTTGTGTTTTCGCGACCTAACCAAAGCAGACACTACTACCACAGTGATCCGCAGTTACCACAGTTGCCTGGTCCTAAACTGAAGATGTAGTCTATTTCACTCTTAAACAGGCCCAGTCTAGCTTGGTGACCGAGACACCGATGACTGGCTTGGCATCTTCCATTAAATGTCAAGTTAAACTTCCTGTTGCCTGAGTTTTTCATTTGTAAATTGGCATAATGATGTAGTGGTAGAATAGGGTGACCAAAAAAGATTAAATTAGTTAGCATATGTCAGCTACTTAGACAGGACTCGCTATGCAGTAAAAGTGGGATAGCCCAGGCCTGTTTTATTTTTATTCTTACCAACTTCTAAAGCTCATCCTCATAAATCAGATTAAAGAGATAAATATGTACATTGAAAACCTGAGAGTTGGGTTTTTTTTTATTGGCTATTTGATTTCAGTTCATCACACATGATTTAACATTTTCTTTCAGGGTAATTATGTTATATAAACTGTTCTTATTTAAAATGTCTTGAGCCTATAAGATAAAATGAGCTTGTGATATTATAAAATGGTGATAATTTTTTTCTGTCATTTTTGTAGCCAAGAGAAGCTCTCCGGTCAACAGTAAGAGTCAAACTTGTGAATCACCAAATCAAGACACAAGACAGCAAGGCGAGGTGAGTTTGTTACAATTGTGAGAAGAGGGGCAGGGGGGACACTTTGAGTAGCACATCGTAAGAGCTCAGACATCAGTTTTAGATTCATCCTCTCCACTCAAAACCCTCCATCCTGAACATGCACTTTGGTCAGTCTGAGACCTCTGTCAGTCAAGTGTAAAAATGAATTTTTAGCATCTTCCAATGGTATAGAGATGTTGGAACAAAACAATGTGAGTATTGTATCTCAATGATGAGTATGAATTAAGTCATATTTTATCTCGTTGGCTAGCATGTAACAATAAGTACTAGTTGTCATTCATCGCATACTTAAAAAGCAGGTGGACAGGGAAGGAACCAGATCAAACTAGTCCCTCTGAATGTGGGTGACAGTTGTATGAATGGGATAGGCTGCGAGGCCTCTGACAGTGAAACCAAGATTTACCCCTACTGCTTGTACTGACTTTTTGGGAACCTATTCTCTTTGGATGGATACCTTGCTCAGCCTAGATATAGTAGGGAGGGCTTTGGACCTTCCCCAAAGCAATGTGCCTTACCCTCTCTGAGGAGTGGATAGGGAGTGGAGTTGGGGGAAGGTGGAGGGGATGAGAGGAGGCGAGGGAGTGGGAACTTGGATTGGTATGTAAAAAAATAAAATAAAGTAAAAAGCATTGTGTGATCTTTCTCCACCTTCTATTCAACCAGAGCAAAGTAAAACTTGTTGCCTCACATTGAAATTGGGCTCTCTTTCTAAATAGCATATTCCTCTCTGGAATAGCATTATCTTCCAAGCTGACCTCCTAGTTGGGGGCTTTAGGGTATTGACATATCTACCATTCTCTGAGCAATTGCTTAAACTAGGGTTTGTAAACATTATGTAAGTTTTTTTCACTGACAATGTCTTTGTAATGGAGTGTGCTTGATGATCATTGGCTGGTCACCGTCTCCCTGCCTAGCGGCAGTCTTGACAAGGCAATAATTCTTGTGCAGCATGCATTTGGTCATGTGCAGCATCAACATTTGCAGCATCAGGGTCAATGACTGAGAAGGATGTAGAGGATGAGTAGACAGCCATAGAAGAAATGCTTTTATAAACTCATAGTCCCACAAAGGGGAAATTATTCCTTGGAAAACATCAAATATCAACTACACTGGTGTTTTTCACTTATCCTCTTCTTCCAAATATACACAAAAATGATTGCAGAACCCAAATTACACAACAGTGATGCATGCATATATTCCTTGCTGCTCAGAACACTGAGGCAGGAGGATTGCAACTGAACTACTATGGTAGCCATCTGAGGGTCTTTGTCCTTTAGAAGTTAATCTATGATACCTACAGAAAAAATGTTTCCCATTACCTGAGAGAAATTGCATTTGTCAGCTAAATGGAATTAAAATAAATTACTCAATAAAATGAATAACTGACTGTATGCTTGCATACCAGATCCCCAAAGGTCCCCAAAGCCAAATAAAAATTTTGTGATACTCTTTTCCTCATGAATGATGGGGAAAGCTTCATCCGCAGGTTCTGACTTGAGTTTGATAACTTCCTGCTATGCTGGCATCAAGCTGAGCCTCACGCCCCTGTTCTGTCCTTCTTGGTGCTGACATGTCTTTGCGAACCGTGGGGTTCATAACTCTACGGTGCAGATGCTGAACATAAAAGTGAAAAAGCAAACAATGAAGGGCAAGATGAATAAAACTTATAAAATAGTTAAGCCTCATGCTTCGAATGACACCAGTTTTTCTAGAAATCTATTTCCGTTGCCTTTTAGACAAGGACAGTCTCTAGGTCTGTGATCGCTTACGCTGCAAAGGAACTCTTCATGTGACTCTGTGTGCGTGAAGGAGGTAATTCTAGAGGATATTACCAAAGCAAGGGAAGGAGCTAATCTCCTGTCTCACCTCCCGAAGGGACTTCAGGTGGCCAGTGAAACACTGCAGTCTGATTCCATCTCACCCAAGGCCACCATCTCAGGCCGCCCCCAGGGAAACTCATTTGATGGAAGCCTGTCCTCCCAAACTTCCCAGGAAAGAGGCCCATCGCATTCAAGGTAATTGGCCAGAAGGCTAGATGAAATACCTCCTAACTACTGAAAGTTAGACGGTATTCTAGCTACTTTTACAGCCTTCATTCTTTAAAATCTGGATGTGTGTTCTGTATGTGTGCGGTTTTAGCCGACAGATAAATTGTTATTTACAAGCACAAATATAAGTGTTCCTCATTCTAACAAATCATGCTGGAAGTAGGAAGACATGTCAGATTTAAAGAGATGCATGCGTTAAATATCCAGATGCAGAAATCCCAATGATATTATAAGAAGATTACATTGCAATAATGATTAAGCATCTGCTTTAGTGGGTAAGAACACTTTGTATCAGTAAATCCCTGTAGTGAAATGAGTGTTGCTAAAAACACTTTGAAATGATAAGTCTACTTTTTAAAAATTTCGACTCTTCCCTGTTATTTTATGAATATAGCAAATTTACTTGCAAATTCCTTCTGGAAGGACTAAACTAGTCTACCTCTTCCTCCTCCCTAAAGGAATTGTGGACACCGAGATTCACAATATGCCCCTTCACCTAATGAGCCATAGACTGTGAGACAATCTCTGTATCTCTTTCTACTTTCCAGTGAAATTGTTGTTTGGGTGATAGTACTTTAAAATAATCTTTTAAATGTAGCTTTATTGAGATATAATTTCTATGGCATAAAATCAACCTGTTAAAGTTAATGTTTTAATCATTCCTTGGTATATTTATGAAGTTGTGTAATTATCACCAAAATCCAGTTTTAGAAAATTATATCATATTCAGTTGTGATTACTCCCTTTCCCACACAGACTTAAAAAATTCTCTGTCACACTTTCTGAATGCTTTGGGTTGAATTTTTAGGTCCTGTGTACAAAGGGAATGGTATTCTGCATCTGTCTTCTTTGATTTAGTAATGTTTTTGAGTTTTTTAAATGTACATCACTACGCACATCATTCCTTTTTATTGCTGAATATCATTAGCTTGGACAAATCTATCAGTTTTCTTTACTCACCATTGGGTGGATAGTTTATGGCCATATTTTGTATATTATGAGCAATGCTGCTGTGACCATTCCTTTAAATAAATCTTTTATGGACACAAGTCTCCATTCCACTGGTGGACAGCCTTGAGTAGAATTGCTGAGTTGTGTAGCAAATTTATGCCCAAATTTGAAAAGAACAAACAACTCCTTTTCCAAATTTGTGGCACTATTTTACACTCCCCCCCCGCAACATATGGGCCTTCGTATCCTCAGAAACTTTTTATTGTTTTTCTCTTTTTATGGTAGTCACCCTAGTGGGTGTGAAATGGGATCTGACTGTGGCTTTCATTTTCTTTTCCCTAATGACTAAGGATGTTAAGGATGCTTTCATACGCTTGTGAGCTATTCAGAGGTACTCTTTTATTAAAGGGCTATTCAGACTTTTCCCACATTTTAACAGCGGTATCTAAGTATTCACTTTTAATAATCTTTAATATATTCTGCCTACAAATCTCTTATTAGAGAAAAATAATTCACAGATATCTCCTTCTAGTATCTGGTTCACCTTTTCATTTAATGGTTTTTAAATAATTTATCTCTACCTAGCCCTAAACCAGATTGTTTAGGTATATTGTTTTTGAGGTTTTTTTCTAGACTTACTGAAAACATAAAGCCCTGAAGAAAAATAATAGAGTCTTTATATTTGCAGGCTTAGTACATCTACATTTATTCATTGGTTTCTATTTTAGTAAGTGGCATTACCATGATCCCATATACCTTACTTTAAAAAATTCTAAAGGTACAGCTCAGTTAAGGTTTCCATTCACACACCAGCCCTTCAGAACAAGCCAAAATACCTGAGGTTCATTCCAATTTAACGCATTTACAGTCTGCCTTTCACGCCTTCTCACAGTCATTTAATTCAAATCATTACCGTTTTCCTTTTAATATTTTTACAACGGCTTCTAGTGCCTATCGCTACATTCAGCACACATATGTTGTCTTTGTATGCACTGCACATGTCCTGTTACTATAACTGCCCATGGCTAAAGAGATAAATGCTGTGTAACCACAAGTGTGGTAAAAACAGGCCTAAGATACCTGTCTTATTCATGGCTACTGAACCAGAAGTGGGATGCACTGGCTGATGCCAGCATAATGCTGACCCGAAGTGGCAGAGGCCCTTTGATTAGAGTGAGACTCACTCTTGACCATGGCCATTGGCCTCTATTAGCCGTTGGTTCTATCCTCTAAATCAACTTTGTTTTTTTCCAAAAAGGTAGCATATGTTCACAGCTTATTTCCTGCAACCAACATTTGAGGGAGGGGACTTGAGAGCCTACTTTCAATTTTTAATGTCTCTGGAAGTGCTTTTGCTAATATAATTTTAAAATTTATATATGTTCACTGTGAATTTTGTTAAAATCCAGTGGCTAGATAAAAATCTACATTTGCATATCCCATCTCTGCCCTAGACTTCTGTTGAAGAATAATGATCATAATTTTTTATAAGTCATTATATATGCACATATAAAAGATAATTATATAATGATAATAGACTATGAAATTGTGTAATAGATAATGTGCAATTATATACCATATAATTATATAACAGTAACATATCTATGGGTATGGTATCAATAAAATTATATAATATCATAAAATTATATAACACATTATTATATAAGGATAACAATAGATTATTATATATATGCAAGTATATGTATATATAAATATATATTTATAATTATAATCTATCATATTTGCATATATATTACATTATACTATATGTGTATATATTATGTATTTTATATGGTTAAAAATATTATACATATATATTTGCATCATACTGTCAAGGTTTATAGAGGGTCTTTGTCATATTTCATAGTATTCTGAAATATGACCTTAGACTACTTTAAAGTCTTAACAAGTAACTCTCTATCTTCACCTTTTCATGATCTTTAGACTGTGTTTATTTAACAGGTCCCTGGATTTTATGTTTGCAGTCATCCATTTCTTAATTTTAGCATTATTTG
The DNA here is from genome assembly GCA_001685075.1 of Bramus lutescens. Taxonomy (NCBI): domain Eukaryota; kingdom Metazoa; phylum Chordata; class Mammalia; order Rodentia; family Cricetidae; genus Bramus; species Bramus lutescens. The sequence goes on along the minus strand of LOEQ01004776.1, from coordinate 69,452 downwards.
TTCTCTTTTAAAACTGGGAGATTTCTTTATTATTATGTCTTAGATTACAAATCTTTAATTTTTTTTTAATTCCTATCTCTTCTGCTTTACTGTAACCAGCAAACATAAACAAGTAGGTGTCTTTTAGACATTTTTTGGACATCTCTTTCATGAGATCACCGAGTTTGTTGGGCACATTTGTGTAACTTTCATACCAATGTAAACTCAGTGCCACATCTACATAGCAAAAAATTTCATTCCCCTGTCTCAGCAGCATCCTTTTGCTCCACCAGCAGCTTCCTCAAAGTTCAGAAGTTGTACTTACAAATTGTAGAAATTTTATGCTTAAAAAAATCACCTTCCTCATTTTTTATGTGGGTTCTACCTGTTCTAGTGTTCTACAATCATTCCCCAAGTTTAAGGTTTATTTTGTTATCGAAATCTCTTTTGAATTAGCCTCAGTTCCTCAGCATCAGGTTCTCTCTTTAAGTCCGCATATGACAGGGGAACTGGCTTTGCTCAAAACAAATTATGCAAGAGAGAGAACACCAGTATAGAGCTTCAGTGTTTTTATAGTGCACCCTGAAGCTCACAGACTGTTGCTTCTATATGTGCATCACTACATCTAACCCTGGTCGGGTATGGACTTATCCTACGCTGGGGCATAAGAACCAGGAGGCAGGGAGCACTGGGAACTATCTTAGACGCCAACTACAGCAAACAATACTATAAATTTTATTATTATTTTTCCATAAGTTGTGGAATATGCTTCTTCTACCAATTCTGATTTAAATTAGGAAATGTTTAATTTGATTTAATATAAGAAGTAATCTCTACTTCAAATACTCAGATTATGCCAGATAGTTTTAAAAAGTCATAAAGAAACAGTAAAGAACGTTAAATCTTGAGAGTGTAAAATATCCATATTTTATTTCTTGCATAGTTTGCTTGACCATTACAAGCATTTAGAGATTATAAGTATAAGCAGAAAATGAAGTTCCTTTCTCTGAAATCAAACTGTACTGATTCTAATCTGATTGTGTATAAAAATAAAGCTAACTAAAATGTCCCATTTTCTTATTTACAAAAGAATGTTGTTTTGTTTTTACTAAACTCGAGCTTTCTTCCTATCATTTGTCTGCCTACCTATGTGTAATCTACCCATCTCTCTGCATTTCTTGATGCAAATGCACACACACACACACACACACACACACACACACACACACTCTTCCATAGTACAGTACACCCACATTATGTGAATTAGACATGCAATCAGTGACACTGTGAAAAAATGAGTTGTCTTCTCTCTGCCTGGCTACAGTGGCTGGTTACCATGGAAATTATGCACAAGTCAGACTGCTTAACAAATGCTAGTGTCAATGTATCTTCATTGGAGGAGTTCTTGGTTTATTGAACTTGAAGCAAAAGCCTTATTAACAAAGTCGTGCAAATATCCTAGCAACGAAAGCTGTTTACCTAGATCAAACAAATCCAGATCACTGGCCCATGCCCTGACCTTAAGTGAACTCAGCATGGCTCTTTCTTGTACACTGCAATCAGTGAACAAGTAGCTAGTTTTAAAATTGATGTAAGATTTCATCTTTAATTGCTATATGCATAGACATAATTAATGCTTCATTAAGTACTGCAGCAGGTCGAGGACAATTCCCACATTTCTCAGTGTTGTTTCCAGAATAATTCATTGCTTTCAGTGTGTTCTGCTATCATTTTACAGTCCTCATGGATAACAACTTGATTTCCCAAAACTGTTTTTGGTCAGAATAGATTAAAACACTTACTATTGTGAAGATCTTTTCTTATCATCATTGCTTATTGTATACACATGACTTAGTGAAATGCTAGCTATTCAAAATATTAGAAATATTTAAATATATTTATTAAATTGTATATTTTTACAAAATATATTTAGTAAATTATATATTAAATTACAAATGTTTATAAATTATATTTCTAATTATGATATTTAAATTATTGAGAAATAAGACATACTCCTCCATTAGGTAAATAAATGATTTGTCGCCTCTCTGCCTAGCTACAGTTACTGGTTACAATGGAAATTATGCATAAGTTAGACCGCTTAACGAAGGCTAGTGTTAATGTATCTCCTTCTCTATAAGTGAGCCTCTCTTTCTTATGTATATAAGTTAGAAGAAAATTATATTCATATTCAGTCATAAAATTTTCCATTCTTTTGCTACCCTCTTATGTTTTAATTTACTGAATGGCTTTTAACTTCCATTTGCCAGTTAATTACATATGATAATGTGTTCTAGATGAAATGCTTTATCAATTTTTACCTTTTTTTTGTTTTTCGAGATAGAATTTTTCTGTAGCTTTGGAGCCTGTTCTCTAACTAGTCCTTGTAGACCAGGCTGGCTTCGAACTCAGAGATCTGCCTGCTTCTACCTCCTGAGTACTGGGATTAAAGGCACGCGCCGCCACCACCTGGCCCAATTTTGCTTT
>LOEQ01004776.1:48037-58175 GCA_001685075.1 Bramus lutescens | reverse complement strand
TATCAAAAGGAGCCAAGGCAGTTTCTTTATTAACCAATGAAAGTAACACATAGACAGATGACCCTCCTACATCACCAGTACTAAAATAATGTGGGGTTTTCACAACCAAAGAAATGCAGATAATTTATTAATTATGCAAGATTCCCCTATGATTATCCAGTAAAAACCATATTTCTTAGATCCTTATAGGCGTAGAAACATGGCCATAGAGGATTCTATGTATTAATTTTCATTTTTCATCTAATGACAGACTTTTATTTACTTTTATTTAATAAAGAAGTAAAGCAAAGGAAATAGTAACCCATCCCCTTTGGATGGCATATTAAGAAGGGAAACTTAAAATCAGAAGCTGACAGGCAGCAACTCACATCAGATGGTCTCTGACATTGGGCTTAGATTGGGTCTGACCTTATCACAGGCAGTCTCATCTATCATCTTGACCTTGGCTATTCCCAAGTGAAGTCCAAGTCTTGCTATTTTGGTTGAGCTTCATGCTCACCTTCATACACTCTCACTCTATCTCTGTCCTCTAGAAGAAAAAAAAACCTCTCAGCAGAGAGCATCTAGATTTTAAAAGTGTCTAGTAATACTCTCGTCCATCTCAGGGAAACTGACCCGGCGGGGCAGCTCAGATGCAGCCACTGAAATGGAAAGTCTGAGTGCCCGGCCTTCGCACTCCCACCACACCCTGGTGAGCGACCTCCCAGACCACTCCAACAGCCATGGAGAAAACACTGTCAAGGAAGGTGGGTCAAGCATCGGTGATGGGCCGTATGCAGGATAAGAAAGGCGTGCAGATGTCTTTCATGCTTTCCCATTCTCAAACTGTTATCTGCACACACAGCCTATCTAGGGCTTCTAATGCTGTGATGAAATACCATGACCAAAAGCAACTTGGGGAGGAAAGGGTTTATTCAGCTTATGCTTCCACATGACTGCTCCTAATAGAAAGAAGTCAGAACAGGAACTGAAGCGGGGAAGCTGCCTGTGGGCAGGAGCTGATGCAGAGGCCATCAAGGGGTGCTACTTACTGGTTTGCTCCTCAGGACTTGCTCAGTCTGCTTTTTCATAGAACCCAGGGCAACCAGCCTAGGAATGGCACCACCCACAATGGGCTAGACCCTCCCCCATCAATCACTAAGTAAGAAAATGCCCAACAGGCTTGTCTACAGCCTGACCTTAAGGAGGAGTTTTCTTAATTGAAGTCCCCTCCTATCAGGTGACTTTAGACTGTGACAAATTGATATACAAACATCAGGCATACCAGGTTGATTGTTCTCTGCATCCTTATATTTTCAAACCCCTGCATGTTTCATTTGTATTGCTCAGAAGTGTGCTTGTTAGTTATTCTTAGCACAGCTTTAGTAGCAGGGGATGTTTGACACTGCTTGAGGAGCACCATGCCTTCAGGGGAAGAACAAGGACAAAGCACTCACACACATTCTAAAATATCAGAAGTCCAGAGGCTGGAGAATGTCTAGATTCATTCATTGCTCGTCCACCACCATGCTACGTCTCCGAGGCACACAGCTCCTACAAATCCGCGCGAAGGAAGCCTAGCCTCTCTCAGGCTGCCGGATCATCTTGCTGACAGCCGCTGTTTCATCTTGGTGGCTTATGCAGAGCAAATGTGTGTCTCTGGGGGGTGCACAGCTTCTTACTCTTTACTTGCAACAGAACTGTTTCTTCTTTTCATTCTTGTCATGCTCTCGCGTTAACATAAAATTTACCCCTTGGTCCCCTTTGTTCCCAACTGTACTACACGTATTTAGTGGTGTCTATTATTTGTCATCACAAATGTGAGCTGCATTTTGGTGGACTGTTTGGAAGTTTCAAGTGTGTATGCAGTATGTTCTGACTGCTCTCCCCGTCCTGCCTCTAGGCCTTTTTTGTCTCCTTCTAGTCCCTGTCCGCACCAGAGCATCTTCCCCATCTCCATCCCTACTAGTTTCTTTCTCAAGTTTCTGATGTTTAGTTTAACATAGTGAAGTTTATTTAACAGCTAGCAACTCTTAGAAAAAGATCTCAAATAAATCAGTTTATATCAATGAGCTGTCATGTAACAGTAAATAGTCATGTAATCTACTGAAGTACGTTGAGTCGAATGTTATCAACTTCAGTTATCGTTATGAAATTTAAATTCTAGCTTCAGTCTTAAGGAGAATGTTTGTGATCACAGTTCTCTGTGCCCTTCGCTGTCTGTCAGATATCAGATTGCCTTCATGGCCTTCCAAGCAAGTTGAACATAGTCCATTATCTTTAAAAGTTCTGATTGTGGTCACAATGTAAGAAGTAGCACAACAGTCTAACTGGTGGATCAGGGCCACTTGAGGAAACCTGAAACCTTGCTCTTGTCTTCCCAGTGCGGTCACAGATCTCCACCATCACAGTTGCCACCTTCAACACCACGCTGGCATCCTTCAATGTCGGCTATGCGGACTTTTTCAGTGAGCATATGCGGAAACTCTGCAGCCAAGTGCCTATCCCAGAGATGCCGCACGAACCTCTGGCATGCGCAAACTTGCCCCGAAGCCTCACAGATTCCTGCATTAACTACAGCTACCTGGAGGACACAGAGCATATCGATGGGACCAACAACTTTGTCCATAAGAACGGCATGCTGGATCTTTCTGTAAGGAGCAGTACTTTTACTTATAAAGACGAAAAAGACTTGAGTGTAATTTTTAGAAGATTGGGTAACATGGGCATGCAGGTATCTTAGAAGTATTAGCTGAATCTTAAAATGAAGAAGCAACCCATATAAAAATACACAGGAATATCAACCATCTTAAATGTACATTTGGGTTTTTTTTCCAAGTATTTTATTATATTTGATCTTAGAATGTGTTTTTGTCTAAAACCTTAGTGAATCCGAAAGCACATATATAACTACATATAAGTGTATGCTCCACTACACCTCTGTGCTTTTTCTTTAGTTACATAATCACCAGGACTATGAGCCTGCCACGAAGCCAGAAGGAACACGGAATGAATAGAAGTCCTTGAAAGATTTCAGCTTGCATTCGCAGGAATGCCTGTTTTGAGTATAGTCATTAACCAATGAAAATGTTATATTTTACAATTATATTTTACCAACATTTTTATTACACTGTATGGAACCAGGCTCAGTAAATAATTTAAGATATTAAAACCAATAAAGCATCATAATTTAAACATTCAAATATTGTGCATTTAAAATTGGAGGTTAAATAATAATATAAGCATGAGGGAGTCAATGTTCCTGGGTGTAAGTCTAAGGAAGCCTTTGTTCTTCATTGTTTGTGGAAAGGGAAATGCAGAGGATTAAAATGTTTTGTATTTAAAAAGTCAGTTAAGTGTGCATTTGGGCAAATGATTTTTTTTTTAAAAATTAACTCAATGTGCTTCATTATTTCCATCAACTATTTCTTTCTTGGCAAGATTGAAAGGCTTAATTAAATACTAAATGTCTTTAATTCTTCTGCCTGAATTATTTATGACCATTTCTGCTAGTGCCCAGTGAAATGGATTAAACAGAATGAGAGACTTTTGGAAAGGGAATGAAGGTAACCTCGTTGTCCTGTGTTTACCTTTGTGTTCTGCAGGTGGTTCTGAAGGCTGTTTATCTTGTCCTTAACCATGACATCAGTTCTCGCATCTGTGATGTGGCGCTAAACATTGTGGAATGTTTGCTTCAACTTGGCGTAGTTCCCTGTGTAGAGAAAAATCGGAAGAAAAGTGAAAACAAGGAAAACGACACTGTGGAAAAGAGACCAAGCGAGGGGACTTTCCAGTTCAAAGGCGTGTCTTCAAGTTCCACCAGTGGGTTGGGGGCCCCTTCTGCTAGTGGAGCTGGAGATGGTGGAGCAGGAGAAGGAGGAGGTGGAGATGGAGGAGGCGGAGGTGGAGGAGGTGGAGGAGGAGGTGGAGGAGGTGGAGGTGGTCCTTATGAAAAGAATGAGAAGAACCAAGAGAAGGTATGGTTGAATCTGTATCTGCTGTCTTCTCAGGCAGTTTGGTGTCCAGAATTCTTTTTCATTTGTGGGTGTGTGTATGTGAACATACGTGTGTGTGTGTGTGTGTGTGTGTGTGTGTGTAGTTTTGCTTATTTTCCCCAGGCATTTATTTATTAGAATAACAAGTCCCTAGAGTCTGAAAGCAATAATGGTAGAAATTTTTTTAATGACACGTTCAGTAGGCATATGTAGAGACTAAGATCTCTGAGTTTGGCTTCTAAATCCAAAAGTTGTCACCCATGCAATGTTAGAACTGGTTTGTTGTTTTGTTTTGTTTATTTGTTTGGTTTGTTGTTTGTTCTCTTGGTAATATTATTTCTGGAAAATAGCATCTTAAGCCTACTATCTTATCCCAATTCAGTCTGACAGCAAGGATAGCTTCTTTCTCAAGACTTTGCATATCTAGCTTATTAATTTAGCAACCATCTATTGAGACTCTACAAAAGTTACATAGATTTATCAGCAGACATTGGCTTCTTGCATATATAGAGGCTGTAAATTCCAAGCTTCTGGTGCCTGCAGGAGTTTCCTGCAGCCTTTTCTCTGGGCCAGAAGGTGACCACCATCACTATGTGCTCACATGACCTTCTCTATGCAAGTGCAAACAAACGCTGAAAACCCTAGTTTCTCTATGAGGCTCCGTGGCTCTGGACACCGTTGTCTAACTTCATTTAATTCTCATTACCTCCCAAAGCCAGTCTCCAAACACCATCAGGTGGGGAGTTAAGGCTTTGGTATTTGAATTTGAATTTGAGAGACACAGATATCGAGCAGTCTGAACTTTTCCAGTGTTATTTTGACACACGTTTGGTATGGGAACAGATATTCAGCCTCAGTTCTCTTGAGTTTCAGTATGTCATATCCCTGAGGATGTTATCAGATTCTTATTGGTTGTTCCCAATTTCATTTTTGCTGCTTCTCATCATGTCTTATGATCTATTGATTTATCAAGAATTTCTTTTCTGTCATTTTGAGGTTTAGATACAAATCATCACCATTTAAATTCACATAACTTGCACTGATTTCAGTTGGAGGTTTTAGCATCAATTGATATTCATAAGTTGAAATAAACTAGAGAATTTTTAACAGGTGACAATAAATATATCATGCTGAGTTTGTAAGTAAAAGATTACACTGTAAATGATTCTGCAATTTGTTACATAAACTGTGGATTGCCTGAGTTTTTCCATATCAGATTTTAACATACAAATGAATAGTACTTTTCTACCTATAGCCCCACTGGTGCATATTTACTCTGTTAATATTCTATTTCTTCACCTCACAATTTGATTATATCTCCCCAAAATTCATGAGCTCTGATCCACAGAACTATTCCAATATTCTTGGGTTCTTACTATTTTATTTAGAATTTTCTACTCTTAATCTTAATCATATATCCTGTCTAAATATTATCTTAAATGCATTTAGTTAATAACTATGTAAACAATTAATTAAATTATATAATTACATAACTATAATTAAGCAACTATATATAATTATTAGTTATAGTAAGTAACTATAGTAATTATTATATTTAATATCATAGAATGATACAATAAATCTTATTTTGTCCAAAATTGCCACATGTGAAAAATTTTAAGGTCACATTTTATGATCTCCAGAATAGTAACCAAGATGTAAATATTCTGTAATCACTTATCAAACTGCAATTAGACTTTAAGATCTATAAAAATCTATTTTACCTTAAAACTATCTGTTATTTTCTGTGGAATTAGAGTTTATCTGCTTTTCAACTTGCTATCCAGGACTCCAGAAAGAAAGGGAAAGCTGATTTCTATTTCTTTATTGGCCTCTAGTCTATAATAAAAGCTTAAAATATCATTTAGTAACTCTGATTTCTGCCTGTAGCTTGATACATCTTTCTTCATGTCTCCAGTGAAAGCAACCTAACTCCCAAGGACATCTGAAGGCCTAAAGAAATAAACCCTGGATGGATGTGTACAAAGAGTTCTCAGGGCCAGAAAAGCTTTTAAAGAGCACATAATAATTTTAAAATCTATGTAAATCAACCTTCCAGAGAAACCCTTGTCAGTGTGACCTTTTTCAAGGTGCTGCTACAAAATGCTGCAGTGTTCTGAGTTACCTGAAGGTGCTCAACTAAGGGGACCAATGAGGACACAAATCCAATCAGTCTTAATCTGTCCTTACAAGTGACTCTGAGGGACAGCAGTGCCACAGGCCCATCAATTATACTGTGCTTGTTTTGTTCTTGTGACCACCACATGCTGTCACCTACCTCTGACAGTGTCTCTACAAGGCAGGCATTAGCGTGGTTCCCTTTTTAGAAAGCAAGGGGTCTTAAATATTAATAGTTTGCCCAAGCTTACATAGTTGTTGAATACTGAAGTTAAAATCTGGATCCAAACTAAAAATCATTTTTTACTTAGCAAATAATAATTACAGAGTTTTCTTTGGATTCAAGGATGATTCAGGTCATGTAAAGTGACCTTTAACTCCTTCTTACTTTGTGCCCTGACTAGTCACTGGAGAAAGAGTTCCTTCAGGCAAACAACAGGATGTTGAATGGTTAATAGAGGCAACTTTGAACTGGGAGGAGGTCTTCAGCTGAGGCAGGTTAACCAACATTTCTATCACTCAGAGATGTTTTATTCCTGAAGTGTGCTCTCTAGGGCACCATCCCACATCTGCTTCTTGAGTTTGCACACACGAGGAGGAGGACCAGTTGGGTAATGTTAGGGAAGGAGAGATTCCACCTACCTCTCTATGTTAAAGTGGATGATAATGCTGTTGGAACCCCCAGTCCTTTCACGCTATGCCCACATTGCAGTATTCTTTTTGTCAACAGTGTGACTAATGGGAGAATAAAACACCCTCATGATTGTGGAGTGATTCCCTTCCCCTATTTCATTTGGTCTCTATGGAAGACCTATGATATGGGAAGGATAGCCATCAGTTACTTCACAGGCAGAAAAGTAAAACACAAAAAGCTTAGTCAATTTATGCAATTGTCTTGTATCACCATAAGCAACTACAGACCATGAGCTCTTGGCCCCATGATGCACATGCTGACAGTTGAACATAGCCAGAAGGACTAAGGAGCCTTCAACTATTAAAAAGATAAGGGCCCTCCCACTGTGGGCTCAGCATTATTCCTCAGTAACAGCTTATTTATTCTTCTATAGAAAGAATTCTAGTTCTTTTTTGGGGGAAATCCCTGTTTTCCATTCTCCAAAAGTAAAAGAGACAAAAGATAAATTTCATAATTCATCTCCGGAGAGCTTCTGGAAGAGTCTCAAGAGTTCAGCTGAGTATTTATTGAGTTCTATACAGTCAACTTTATTGTGGTTACTATGTATATTTCAATATGATGGAAATAGACCTTGGGATGTTTTTCTCCAAAAATGTTGATTTTATTACTATAACATTTCCAAGTTCCAGACTTTGATCAGTTCCAGAGAGCTAATAATCATCTTTGCCTAGTGGTGTTATCAAAAATAACTGATAAGAATAGTCACTAAGGAAATCTATTTGTGTTCACTGTTGGTCATCCCACTGTCTCTCTCTAGGTTGTAGTTCTGAACATTCATCAAGGATGTGAAAGTATGTCTTATAATAAACACATTCAAATTCTGTATCGTCATAGGATGTTTAGAATGCAGTTTCTTTCTGTTGGTTCATGTACTAGGTTTTTAAAAAGTGTGTTGGTTGAACTCTTGACAACTTTATTTTCTAAATTGATATAACACACATTAATTTTATAAAATAGGATTCTAGTATCAAAAAAGCTTGGTGGCAAAGTTAACAGGCTTCTCTTTCTTTCTCAATCATGGTTACTAGGATGAAAATATACCTGTAAGCAACCATAGGCTTGCACTCACTATGCTCATCAAAATAGTGAAGTCTTTGGGATGTGCCTATGGTTGCGGAGAAGGACACCGGGGGCTCTCTGGAGATCGTCTGAGACACCAGGTATTCCGAGAGAATGTAAGAGAATTAAAGTAGATTCCATTTACTCTTTCTCTCTCTTTCTCTTCCATACTTCCAAATGAGGAATGAGTCCTTTGACAATGAGGGTCAATGTTCCTGAAAATATTGTATTTCATAGGCAACCAATACCATCTTTGGGTGAGAGGATTCCCACAAGGCATCTCAAGACATCTAAAACCGAGGCTTAGGAAAGTTTAACTGGGAAAGCTGGTCTGCCTCCTGGCTATTGCAGAGCATTTGGAAAAGGGGTGCAGAATCAGAACATCTAAATAGAAGTCTGAAAGGACTTTGCACAGATGCATACATTTAGCAAACACCTGGTGATCTGTGCAGAGGCTCCTTCGATCATCTGGGTAACAATGAAGCATTTCACATAAGAAGGAGGGGTCAAAGGCATTGATATTCTTATTTAGAAATGGAAAGTGGCCCTTATTGAGACAAAACAGGACTGTAAAAGTAGCCAAGCATCTGGCTGCTTTGCTTGAGAATGCGCCTCATCTTCTATATTTTTGAGCTCATGTTTCTTTGAACTGTATGAAACTTGAAACTCTGCTTACGGGCTGTCAATGGACTGCAGTAAGGGAATGTGTTCTGTTATAGCTCACGTTCAATTGCATCTACCAACTGCTACCTTCCCTTCTGACTTAAGCAAGAACCTGCCTCCAACAAGCCTGATCCAGGCTAGTTGCCTCATTTCTACCTTAGAACTAAAATTATAAGAAAATATTCTTTTAAAAAGAAAATTTCATTTAAATTTGGGCACAAATCTCTTTGGCATATCTTTGCAGAGTTTTATGATCACGTCAAAATCTGATGCCAGCCCATTTTCTCTGGTGTAGGTTTTGTCATGAAATGTTCATACAGTATTAGCATGCTAGATTTCTCACTTAATGTATCATCTACCATCCATTGATTTATACACTTATCTTTCTTTTATATTTAATTATGTTATAGCATTTTGATTTATTTTGTGTATATGGGAGGTATAGTCACAATGTTTAACTTTTAAATTCCCCAACTCAGACATTTTGACCAAGATCTAGATTTTGAGACCAAAAATTTAAAAATATCAAAACAATTAATAAGGCAATAAAAACTTCTCCTGTATCAAAATTCTGTTACAACATGAATAAAAACTGTCAAGGTTAATGAAAACACATCATACCTCATACGGAAGGCCAATTTCACCTAATTCAACTTAAACTACAAAAAGAAGCTTCTTCCTGTAGGTGTGAATTGGCTTTGAGAGCATACTCTGTTTTTCTAAATTGATGGAAAATAGGAGCAGTCGGGTCAGAAGAGAGGTTGCTATCATTACATGGCCAAGAATATCTTGTGTTTCTGAAACTGGACAGCCAATTTTCTACTTACCTTTTTAACCTGATTTCTTGGCCGATTGCTTTCTTTTGTCTTCTTTATAGATATTATGTGCACAAGTTTGAGAGACTTCCCCAGGAAAGTGTCTAGCATAAGAACTATACTTTTTCAAACATAATCTTTCTTGAAAAGTTAAGAATATATTCACCTTTATAACAGATCATTGGGTCATATACATATAAATATATATATACGATTATTGTAGTGATACTCTCTAAGTGCCTAATAGTTCTAATATCCATAATTTATTAATCTAATTTTGTTAGTAGTCCCAGATTATTGAAAAGAAATTCATTGATTAATACTTCTTTTATATGTCTTCAAAACATAAAAAGTGTCTAAAGGTTCTAACACACAATCTCTCTAATGATTTACTAGTAGTTCCAAATTATTGAAAAGACATTAATTAATGTTTTTATATTTCTTGAAAAAATAGGTTATTTACTCAGAATAAGAATTTTTAAGTCTGGAGTACTTCAAACTTGATTAAACTTCCTGTTGAACTCTCACAGCATTGTAGATAGACTTGTAGCTTTCACAATAGAGATATGAAACTATACATTCTTGGTGTGTTTTATACAGAACATGTAGTAATTTGTACTTTAGAGGCTTAGTTTTTTATTCCCTTTATAAATATGATGGTGAAGATCTTTATAAATCATGTACGGAAAGATAGATAAATCGGTACAAAGCACTTTGTAAATATCACTTTATCACAAAGCAGCATCTATTTTATAAAAATAAAACAACAAAAAAATGACCTTTTTGAGATAATGTAAATAGAAAGCTCTCTGGAG
>LOEQ01004776.1:1655-48023 GCA_001685075.1 Bramus lutescens | reverse complement strand
ACCACCAACAACAACAACAAAAAAAAAAACCTCTTGATTTCAAAATCTTCTAAAGCAGACTGAAGGAAGAATGAAAAAAATTCTCACTGATACAGATGGAGAAATTATAGCCGGATCATACCAAAAGGCTTATCTAGTGAGTTATGAGTTCCGTTTACACTATTTTTTCCTTTTAAATGTCCAAGTATTTTTCCTGGGTAACAACCATATCAAATAGTAACAAAACCTAAGTTTTCTACTGGGTCACTAGTAAAAACTCATCAATAGGATTCCAGTTCTCAGAGATCTCCTCCCTCAATGCTAACACCCGACTGCAGTTTTCCATCCTCAAGGTGGTCTCCCCTAGCTGCATCTCCTTTCTTGATCTTTTGGCCCTTTCTCTCAGCCCAGACACCTCTGCCATTTCCCCATTCCATCCCATCTTCAGAACTTTTCTTGTGTCTCTTTTGTTCATATAGCCTTCTTCAAGGCACCAGTAAATCTCTACTATCAGTCATCTCAACTCCTTGTTATGAGTGGCTGGTATCTAAGTATAGTTTCGCAGGACCATCCATGTCTGAAGAGTTAATGAGACTATTTCACAGGAGAACTACACCTCAGTAGGCATGACCCTGACTTCTGGTATTGACTCTACCACAGAACTTACAATATTAGCTTAGACAAAACCCTTGGTTTCTTTCTACCTCCGTTTCTTCAACTGCAAGAAAAAATAATCAGGAAATAATAAAGTAAGACCTGGTGCCTTTTTATGCAAGAAACGTGTGTTTTACAGCAAAGCACCATACAAATGAGGAGGAAGCTAGCAGCCTCCCAGGGTTCCCAGTAGTATGAGAATATTGTGTCTGAAACCTCTGCTGTCAGTGACTGGGACTTTGATGCTGTTGATGGTAGGAATTATTCCCTTTTCCTTTGCAAGGAGGCAGAATTATTTACTAGACTGTAGGAAATAAACTGTTATTTTGAGCAGAAGGATCATGTCATGAGACCAAATTGTATTTATACAATACTTTTTTTCGTGCTCAAATACAAACAAATAATATATGAATGTAATATTCTATGCCTCTTATGTGTTCCAAGGACCTTTTCGTTCTTGGGCATATCAGCTGAGGTTACAGTTCAGCTGGTAGAGTACTTGCCTAGAGTCCTGAGTAAAAACCCAGTAGCACATTAGCAAGGTGTGATGGTTCACATCTGTAATCCCAGAATTTCAGTAGTTAGATGCAGGAGGATTAGAAATTCAAGGTCATCTTCACCTATATAAGAAGTCCAAGGCCATACTGGGTTACTTGAGGCCCTATCTCAAAAAATGAATTAATTAATCAAAAAATGTGAATGGTCACTGGGTTTCTCCTGCCCTTCACTCTCTGCATTAAACCTATCTAACTTCAAAGTGCCCGTGCAGGAAAGTTACATGCTTTTTCCAGTTGCAGAAAGCCTTTGGGTTTTTCTAAAAGAAGACAATGGATTCTATGACTTACTTCAATTTTAATCTTCAGTTATTTTTATTAGGTCTTAAAATCTTGACCTTGGTGGAAAGACTGAGTTCATCTGGGACCGGCCTTGAACATTAGCTTTGGGTTTTTCTGAAGAGTGGCTTTTCACAAACTGCCTAGTTGGCTTCTGCCCACTTCTTATTCATAGGACTTGGCCTAGCATGGAGAGGATCGGGCAGCGGTATGAGGGAGGGGGAGGGAGCCTTTGCCTTCTGCAACTTTTGTCTCAGACTAATGGTGTCTGGAGCTTAAGCTGGTACTTGTGACTTTTTCACTTTTCTTCCTTCGTTGCAGGCCCAGAACTGCCTCACTAAGCTATACAAGCTAGATAAGATGCAGTTCCGACAAACCATGAGGGACTATGTGAACAAGGACTCTCTCAATAATGTAGTGGACTTCTTGCATGCTTTGCTAGGATTTTGTATGGAGCCAGTCACTGACAGTAAGTAAAGCCACCCCTGAGTGTGAGGAGTAGCCACCGTGAGGTGAAGCAGGTAGTATTTCCCTGGCACACTCAATGTCTGGGGCTAGAACTCAGAAGAAAAATATTTATACATGACCGTTCACATGTGCTCCCGTATGCATGTGGGACTGTGTGTAATAAAAACAAAGAGATGCCTCCAAATAATCTTATGACACATGGTATCCTCACAAGGTAATTTATCTCATTAAATAGGAATTTTATCATACCAAGAGGAAATATTGCTTCCTTGTAGACCCCTTGAAATAACCATCTCCTCTTAGAGCTACTTTAATCATTTTATAAATTTGAAAACAATGAGTGAGGATTATAGTCAAGATCTTTGAAAGAATTTACAAATTATAAGCTTAAATCTCTCTCTCCCTCCCTCCATCCCTCCCTCCCTCATCCCCCCTTCCCCATCTCATCTCTAATTTGATGTAAGAACTCTTAAGCACAGATTTCAGCATTACTTTCAGTATTGTAAATCTGGAGATAAATCTTCATCAAATGGTTCAGACAGTGAAGGATTGATAATCAAGCATGCTGTGTTCCTCTGAGGATTCTTGAGACATAGAGTGAGTCACAGTGACTCAGACGGACAGCACAGCACAGATCCTTATCCATCATTCTGAGAGCTGTATATATTCTTCCCACAATCCACAGTTGGCTCCCATGTCATAAAGATTCCTTTTGCGAAGACATATGTGTCTTCTCAAGATCTGNTGGGATCATATTCTCTGAAGAAACCCTGTGTATGTACAGGAGCCATGCACATTAGCATAAGGGTCACCACCTTGGCGGTGTTCTTAGTAACAAAAGCTTGAGAATGAAACATCAATGTTCATGGTCAGCAGAGCCAGTAAGAGAATGCTATACAGAGCTAGAGATGTAACTCAGTTAATATTCAAGTGTTTGCCTAACATGCAAGAAGCCTTGAGTTCAATCCTCAGCACCTGCATAAACCAGGTGTGGTGTGCACATCTGTATCTCCAGCACTTGAGAGGTGAAGGCATGTGAATCAGAAGTTCAAGGTCATCCTAAGCTACTTAGAAAGTTCAAGGACATGCTGGGCTACGTGAGAACTTGTCTGGAGAAGATGCATGACAGTGGTACTGCTCTAGACCACATGTCAGCCTCAAGAGGTCATGAGATGGACTGAGGAGTACAAGCGGTCTTGGAGGTGCATGTTATCTTATAATGCCTCAAGACGTTTGCAAAACAAAAACTCAAAGTTCAAACTTGATCTGGATTTGGAAGGTGTTTTGAGGGATAGGAAATGTTTTAAAGTCATTCATCGGGTTCTTCATCTTCCCTGGGAAACAACTTCTTAGCTGTATGTAAATGCACGTCAGTGTGCTCCTACGTCATTTACCATATTTTCTGTTTTATTAGTTAACTCTATTACAGCATTCCAGTTCCGAAGAGGAAAGACCTCGGATGCTTAGTATCTGGCCTTCTGCCAAAATTCTGGCACAGATTTCAAAGTTAGGACCACATTTCCATCTGACTGGGAAGTGGCACTTGAAGGTAACGGCTTATTCTACTAAACCTTATATCATCTTATTTAAGCTGATCTATGTATTCAACGTTGGCACAAACAGACTAGGAACAAAAATTGAAGGAATAAAGTAAAATGGGAGCAAAGACGTCAGATGGACCTTGTTCTCAAATGTCAAATGTACAATGCACTGTGTTTACATGCAGTCATGATATGATAATTTAGACCCTCAGAACTAATTTTACTTGAAAAGTTGCAACTTTGTGCCCTTACACTTTTCCCCCACAGCCTCCCATCTTCATCCCCAGAAACCACTAGTCTTCTCTCTGCCTCCATGAGTTTGGCTATTTAGATTCCAATCTAATTGAAATCACGGTGTTTAACATATAACACATGGCTATCATATGAAATAACATACCTTAAATATTTATCATTTTGATGGTTAAGTATGCTTTAATAAAGTTAGGAGAACATATAAAACAATTTATCATTTTTAAGGTAATAAATGTACTGCATGTATGTATGTATTTCATGTATAAAACATGAAATGTCAGGGCCAGGCCTAGATAAATGTTACAGGGAGCTCGTCTTCAACTGTGGTTATCACGGAATTGGAGGTTTAGGATAAAGGTTTGTTATAAACCGAAGGGTATATTTTTATACTCAGCTTTAGCCGACTTAATGCTCAGAGACAGAGATCAAGCCAACATTTTAATGACAAGGAAGCAGGAATTTTGGCAAGAGAATTGGGAGTTATCCAGGCCTCAGCCAGGGACAAGTCACAGCCCCAACAGCATCTTGCTTCATAAGGCCACCTGACCATATCAGAGACCTTTCTAGTCCAGACATGAAGGACAGCAATGAAGCTAATCAGGCTCTTGAAAATGGGGAATGTTGATGACATCTTTATCATGTAATGTATGTTGATATTGGGCTGCAGTGCAGATTCAGTGAAAGCCTTGGTGGTGCCACGTTCTTGAATCAGAATTATGCCTTAAATGTGTTCCAGGTGAGCAGAGATGGCCAGGTTGTTTTATCTACCATTAGCAATGGACCAAGTGAGCAGAGATGGCCAGGTTGTTCTGTCTACCACTAGCTATGGACCAAGTGAGCAGAGACGGCCAGGTTGTTCCGTCTACCATTAGCAATGGACCAAGTGAGCAGAGACGGCCAGGTTGTTCTGTCTACCATTAGCAATGGACCAAGTGAGCAGAGACGCCCAGGTTGTTCTGTCCACCTCTAGCAATGGACCAAGTGAGCAGAGACGGCCAGGTTGTTTTATCTACCACTAGCAATGGACCAAGTGAGGCTGAGGTAGCCAGGTTGTTATATATACCACTAAAACTGGACCAAGCTGGAAAGGAGTGTGCCCTGAGGCAAAGTATCTCCACAGCTAAGGCTGTCCCCAAAGGGGACAAAAGTCCCAGTAGCTGCAGTGGAAGCCATTGTGTCTGTAACACAATGAATATCCCTATTAGAATCTTTTCAAGCTTTAGCTTTATTATAAACTAAGAGTTTCCAGTTCCTAAATGAAATCTAGCATTTCCTTGTCACATTTGGGCTGTTTTGTTAGCATTTTAAATCTAATAATTTTGAACTTATTTGCAAGATTCAGAAGTAACATGTAATATGAATTATTGTATAGATAACTGCCTTAAATTTAGATGGACAACATCTCTTTGAAATCACAAATCCAGAAAAATTGAAGAATTTGAAATGGGCATCATTCAACAATAACAATCTCTCCAAAATGGAAGGCTTGGAGTCCTGTGTCAACCTGGAGGAGCTCACGTTAGATGGCAACTGCATCTCAAAAATAGAAGGTAAGGTAGAGGCTTGGTAGGAACCACCGAGTCTCAAGGAACTCAGTAACGCTAAGGACAGAATTTCCAAAGGGGGAATATATCTAGAGAGACTTCAGGAAGGCCTGCATCAGGGTCTTCTGAGTATCTCCTGACAGTACTGCTGGTGAACTTATCAGCATAAGGAGCCCCGGGACTCTTCCCTAGGCCTCTTTCCTCTCCTAACGCAGGGGACTGCCATCTGTTACCAGATCAAGTGAGTAGAAGCGAGGTGGCCAATCACATCTGTAGCACTGAAGGAATGCATGGATGGGGCTTACCTTGGAAAAGAGCAAACCATCCCCTACATTTTGTAAGATAAGAATTAAGGTTATATTTAGAAATGTAAATGCGAGCAAAAGTGAAAATTATACTTACTGGAAATTAACAATGGAAAATCTGTGCACATTTGACTTCACTTACAAACAATTACTCTGCTTTAACAAAGCCTCAGTCATAATGAAATGAGTATATTCTGACTACTTTTAAGTTTAATATAAAAAATTGTATCTTATATCAGAGTGTAGAACAAAATTCCCTTTTCCCACAGAGTATCCCAGATTCTTCAGATCACTTTAGTCTGTGCTTGTCTGCGGCTAAAAATCCCGACATTTAGATGCCATGTTCTGAAATATATTAAATTCAGTATTCTGTGACTGTCTCGGCCTCTCTCCTGACCCTCACTTGAGACCTTTAATGGCAAGAAATTGAAAGAAATCTTCTGTGACCTGCTAAAAACTGTCTCTAGTCTCCCTTCTTAAAAACCATTCTATTTAATTCCATATCCCCTTAGAAGTAGGCTTGACGTGCCCTCTGTATGGATGAGAAAACGGAGGCATGCTTATATCATTTACCTATAGCCCTGTGTAATGCAGTTGAAGCCCATTATGACTCCAAAGTTCTTCTCTATCTTCCAGGCCTGTGGTGATACATGCCGGTAATCCCAGCACTCAGGTATCTGAGTCCGCAGAACTATAAACTGAATTTGAGGCCAGGCTGAACTACTACGTATTGAAACCTTGTCTTTGAAAAAAAAAAAAAACGGGTGGGGGGGTCCTACTTCCCACAGCTCCCTCCTGCCTTCATCTTTCTCCACTGCCTGCAGCACAGGGTAAACGGTATGGTTAGAGTCTGCTGGGAGCAGCCAGCTTCTAAGTTTCATTCTAAAACTAATTTTAAGCATGGAATATGAGAATTGGGCCAAATGGTTTTCATTAATACAGCTGATTCTGTGATTTCCAGAGTCTCTTACTCTGGTTTCGAGTCTTTGGTATTCTAATATGAGCGCTGGTAGCTATTTTATTTTTTGAAGGAGAAATTGTTGCCTACAAAGTGCCTTTCTTTAGCACCTAAGAAAAACAAATCTACTTAGAAATTCAAAATCAGAATTTGATGCATGAATGGGACTTTATGCGTGTGGCTGTGTCCTTCTGGAACACAGAGGAAGAAATGATGGAATAATTTATGGCCATGTTCCTTAAAGTTGCTTAAATTCACAAGCAGAAGCACGGGTGCAGTGGCTAGCTTGTTCTGTGTGATGCTAACCTGCTGTCTGAACCGCTCCTTGACTTTGCTGATGTTCTAGGCATCGCCAGGCTGACTAAACTAAGCCGCCTCAGCATGAACAACAACCTTCTCACTGGCTTGGAAAAGCATACTTTCGACAACATGCTGCATCTCCACTCCCTTTCTCTCGAGAACAGGATCACATCTCTGAGTGCTTTACAAAAGACGTTCACCCTGATAGAGCTGTACATAAGCAATAACTACATAGCTGTGGACCAGGAGATCTACAACTTAAAGGTGATCACCTGGGCTAACAAGTCTCTGCTTCTAAAACCCTGTGCTGTCTGTGAATGCTATGTTCACTGAACAGGCTATGAAGAAGAAAGCTCAAATATCAAAGTTTATTGAAATACGTTTGCATTCATTTAATGCAAATATACAAAGGACACCAGTATGACAGCAACCTGGTAGATTTATGGGGTAACTTTTTACCAACATATTTTAATTGTGCAAAAGACTTTGCTCCATTATAACATTGTCATGGCACATACAGTTTGCCCTGATCGTATTCAACCCCCATTATCACGCTGCCTTCCCTCCTGCCCCGCCTCCTCTTCCTCTCCCCACCCCTAATACTTCTTCCTCTTGTACTTTCCCCACTAACCCCATATATGAGCAAAAACACACAGTACTTGTCTCCCTGAGGCTATCTTATTTTCCCTGAACATAGTGGTCCGCAGTTCCTACAATTGGCATGCATTTGTTCTTCTTTATGGCTGAATACTATAAAATACTTACACACCACCTTTTCTTTATCCGTTCATCCATTGACAGAAACAGGAGCTAATTCTGTAACTTAGCTGCTGTGACTCGTGTGTCTTCATAATCAGCTGACTTTGGCTGGGGGATCATCCACTGAGAAGCAGTGTATAGATCTACTTTTAATTTGATAAGGACTCCTATACTAATTTCCGTGGTGACTAGAATAATTTACATCACTGTCAATCGCATGTAAGAGTTCCTTTCTCCTCACATCACTGCCAATGTTTTCTGTGCTTGTTTTTCTTTTCTTCGTTTTGTTTTCTTGCCGACAGTATTTTTGACCAAGGATAAGACAGCTTGTCATGTAGTTTTTGGTTTGCATTTTCTGTTTAGTTCTTGCACCTACTTTTGTTGTCCATTTGGATTTCTTCACTTGTGTGTGCCTGTTCAGTTTATGTGTAGTTTATCGATTGGATTACTTCCCTTTTGGATTTTTAATATTTTGGCATTTTTATATATTTTAGCTACTAATCCAGTCTCTCCAGTTCTGCGGTCTTTCTCTTCACTCTGGTGAATGTTTCTTTTCTGAGAAGTCTTCTTAATGTGTGCAGTCCTGACTGTTACCTACTGTCAGCCCTTTGCTGGGTTCTTGGCCACTGGCATCCTCTTCGAAAGTCATTGCTGCGGCTGACATCCGTAGATACTCCCTTTGCCTTCACCTCTTACATTGTCTAAGTTTTCTAACTTTACCTCTGGTATTACACTAGGATTTTTGATCCATTCTGAGTTGATGTTGTTTTGTTTAGGGTTTTTAGATTTTTTAAATGTTTATGTGTGAGTGCTCTGCCTACCTGTATGTGCACTGTCTGCATGTGTGGTGCCTATCTCCAGAAGAAGGTGTTGCATACCCTGGAGCTGAAATTACAGATATCTGTGAGCCACCATATGGGTGCTGAGAATTGAACCTGGGTCCACAGCAAGAACAAGTGCTCTTAGCCGCTGAGCCTTTTCTCTTGCCCTTGAGTTGATGCTTTTATAGAATGAGAAACAGGGATCCATTTTGCTGTTTCACACACGGGTGTCAAGTTTTCCCAGCATTACTTGTTAAAGAAGTTCTTCTTCCGGGTATATACTTTTTATATCTCTGTTGGGAACCAGAAGACTGCATCTGCAAGGGCATATTCCTGGGTCTTCTGTTCTGATCCACTAGTCTATGTTTTGATTTGAGAACCATACTGGCTTTTGTTCTGCTGTTTGTTTTAATTTTGACTCCAAAGTAGTTTGAAGTCTAGTAAAGTATCTTATTTTCATGGTCAAATAAGAGAACCTGCACCTTCTGTGCTGGCTTGTTCTACGTCAACTTGACACAAGCTGTAGTCATCTGAGAAGAGGAGACTTCATTTGAGAAATTGCCTCCATAAAATCAGGCTGTAGGCAGGCCTGTAGGACATTTTTAATTAATGATAAATGTGGGAGGGCCCATCCCATTGTGGGTGAGGCCACCATCACTGGGTTGGTGGTCCTGGGTGCTATAAGAAAGCAGGCTGAGAAAGACCTGAGGAGCAAGCCAGTAAGCAGCACCCCTCCATGGCCTCTGTATCAGCTCCTGCCTCCATGTTCCCGCCCTGCTTGAGTTCCTGCCTTGGTTTTCTTCAATGGACTGTGACTTGGGATATTTAAGCCACTAAACCCTGTCCTCCCCAGGGTGCTTTGGGTCGTAGTGTTTCATCATAACAGTAGTAACTCAATTAAGACACCTTCCTTCTATCAAAAAATAGTTCTAAAGATTCCCAGACCTTGCATTCTTTAACAGGTCTGTTCTCAGTATGAATTCTCCATAATTGCCTATTGTATTTTATCAGTTTCTCTGAACTTTTTCTGGTCAGTTTTGTTTATTTGTTTTGTTTTGTTTTTGTTTTCTAGTACTGGTCTGAGGATCAAATGCAGGGCCTCAGGCATGCTAGGCAATCACTCTACCTTGAGCTGTATCTGCAGCCCTTCATTCAGATTTGATCTCTTTAATTTTCCTAAAGAAACCACTAACTCAAGACTACTGTATAATAGGCTTTATTGAAGGGATTAGCTTCGAATGCTATGTGTGTCTTCATTGTCTCTTCAGTTCCTGGCCACTCCCTAGGAGTGGTACATTGGTTTCATTTGCTGTGACTGGATTTTCTTCCAAAGACTTGCATCAGTTCTGTCTTTCCCTACACTCAGCCTTGGTCCATCCTCTTCCCCAGGATACCGTCTAAAGCTACAAAGGCAGCTTGGGTACCAACAGTAAACAGTCCCATCATGGTGTTGAGAAACTACATTTCTTCCAGTCAATACCTACACGGGGCCATTCCTTTACAGTAAGGGCAAATTTTCCCATAAGATTGGTTGTCCTATCTTTTCAGAGAGTTGACACACTTCAAGATGGTCTTTTTTTTTTCTAGTGGCATTATTTTTCTTCCCCCTTACATAGTGAATACAGAAAGACTCCACCTAATAGGCCATTACTACATGACCAAAGTATATGGCTTTCAGTATATGAACATTTTCTCTAGACTTTGCACTAATAATTTATCTAATACCTGTATCCTAAAAGGGATAATGATATATAGCATGGACCACAGATATATTGTATAAATTATATATTACTGGTCTAAAGGGAAACCCTTGTGCTTAAAGTATAATTAGAAGCACTGAAATTTTATGAAATTATAGATAATTCAAATATTAAAATTCAACATTCTCCAATCCCTGAAAAAAATGACTTGCTGGAATGTGATTTACATGTATACATAGACTGAATATATCCTTATTATCTAGGGTTTATGCAACTTGGTCATCCTAGACATGGATGAAAACATTGTTATATGGAACCAAGAAAACTACCGGTTGTTTGTAATATTTCATCTTTCAGAACTGAAGGCCTTGGATGGACTCCCAATTGTAAGTTGTTTTTATGAATCATGTCATTTGATCTGCAGTGCATGTATGTGCATATTCACAGGTCACAAGCACCTCGAATATTGCTTATCTCTGGTATTAGACTAAAATCTCACTGTGATCATTAAAATCTACCTCTCCAAAGCTCTTTTTGGATCTGGATGTTACAGTTCGCTCACCTGACCAATTCTTAATCGTCTCATAGGAGACAGAGAATTAAGATGGTGCCTATCTCTCCATACACTGCTTTCAGTGCCTCCAAAGTGAGTTCGGTGAGAGTGAGCTCAGCAGGCAAAGAGCGCATGGCACAAGCGTGAGGCGCTGAGCTGGGATCCCCAGATCCCATGTAAAGCTACACAATGTAATCCGCACCTGTAACCCCAGTGCTCCCATAGTGAGATGGGGGTAGACAGAAGAATCCCCAGAAGTCCATGGTCCAGTTAGCCTGGTGTGCTTAGCAGGGGACAAAAAGCAAGGCCCAGGGACCTCCATGTGCCCACACCATGGCACAAACACACATTCAGAAAAATGAAGGTCAACAGCTGGAGGTGTGATTTCATAATGTGTGAAGTCCTGGGTGAAATCTCTAGTAAACACTGCAGCTGACATGGCACAATTCCATGGAGCAGAGTAGGAAAAGCGCACACCACAGCACCATCACCCCTAGCTTAAGAAATGCTTCTTAGTGCCTGAAAAAATACAATTGTTAACAATTATGGAAACTATATTTGACCCAAAAAATGTAGCATGGCAAGGTTACTTTAGAATAGTAAATGGGGAACATGGGACTTAGGGATGAATACAAAATCCTCGTCTGAACCAGGTTCTGTAACAGGCAAGTTCATGCAAGACTCTCAAGCTCCATGTAACAGGGTGAGTGTCCAACAAATGCAGGAAGAAGTTCTAGTGTAATGTTACCTAGCTCTCATCAACCAAAAATGTGAATCAAATATTTTAGAAAATTGAGAGGCAACCCTGAACAGTTTAGGACTCTGAAGCATTCTGAGAAGAGTACTAATCATAGCCCCACATTTTCAGGGTCTCATTGAACAAAGCGTAGTCATTCCAATAAATGCAAATGCTCCAGAACTGTGTGTGTTGGACGTAGTCAGTCCCTCGCTTTCACTAGGGGTGGATTTTTATGTGTAGTCTTCTATAACCTGCATTGCCTTTGCTCTCAATGTGGTGGAGCTCTTATTCCTCTTACTTACATGCATTTGAAAGGTGTCGTGAGAGAGATAAGTATAGGGGGAAAGGTCTTGTTCTATTCATTGGCGATGGGTATTATAAATATTGTATGGGTATTATATGGGTATATAAGTATTTCTCTTCTCATTTTAGCATCTCAAAAACTCAGGGCCAATTTTATGGTTCAATAATAGACAACTCTAAAGGATATTATATTCTTTTTGTCTCTAACCCTAGTTTTTATCTGTTCTAATTTATGCTGTTCTTGGTCTTGATATTCATTATTTTGTTTATGCTTTTATTGTTTTCTTATATATTATGTTTTCTGTAAGTTTCTATATGTCCTTTGTAGAATGGGGTATGTCAAAAATCTATGAATTAATAATGGAACATGAAGAATAGGCTGGAGAATTGGACTTCAAATTAAAGGGAATGGGAATGTGCTGAATATTTTCAGAAGGGAAATTATATATCCAGAACTATATATTGAGAATGTTTATCTAATAGCAGTATTTGCTGAAGTACAACAAATAACAGTCTTTCAAAATTTACTAAAATATTACAGGAGCAAAATAATGAGAAACTGAACCAGAAGGAGGGGACTCTGAATGCTGGGTGGGTGTGGTGACACTGACCTTTAATCCTATCACTCCGGAGGCAGCGGCAGAGGCAGGCAGATGGCTGTGAGCTAGAGGCCAGTATGGTCGACATAGTGAGTTCTAGGACAGCCAGGGATGTGTAGAAAGACCTTGTCTCAAAACCAAACAAACAAACAAAAACAGAAAGCTGAAACTTGAGAGAAATACTGGGGAAATTAACAGAATTTATCACTCATGGGCAGCAAACGTGCAAAGATATCTACAAAGGCAGCAACGATAGTGTAAGCGTTATTGGGGGGAGTTGGGGTTACCTCTTTGGGTTCTTAGCCTTCCAAAAAGAATTTTAAAAGAGACGCACTAGGAAGCTCAAGGTCAATATTACTAACATTTAAGAGAAAACAATAGGGCATGCAAACTAGAAATCTCAGCAGCCATTGGGAGAGGGTTTATGAAAAGGAGGAAGTGAGAAAATCACGCCTTTTGAGTTAGGTCAACAAGGCCAGCAATGGAGATCAGTGACCAGTCACATGGCCACAAGTAGGTATGTGGCAAAAGGAGAGAGCTTCAGAGAAAGATTAAGAAGACCCAAAATGCCAGCAAAAACATGCTTAGACTTTGGTTAGTATCCAAAAAAAAAAAAAGTGATAGAAAAGGAAAAAAGAAAGTTACAGTCTTCTGGTCAACGTAGTGGTATTTCCTGAAGAAAAAACTACCTCTCTCATTAAGGGATAATTATTCTTAGCAATTCTTTAACAGGGCTTTAAGTGAATAAACCTTCCTGAGAGTGCTTTCTTGGAAAAGTAATTGACAGACCCAGGTGAATTAACTCTTGAGGGAGGAAACCATGGTCTGTCATGTCTCTACTCAAGCCAGATGTGGATTCCAGGCTTTTGACCAGGAGGAAATAGCTTTCCGTTAATGAGTCTTAGAGCCCTGATATCCTCCAAAGGCCCCATAATACAATATGAGTAGAAGAAAAGCAGCTTTGGGGAATAAGACAGTCACTTTCAGACCTACGACATTTTATGAGACATTAGATTATCTGGCTAGAGATATCAAGCAGGCAGTTGAAAATATGGGATTAAATTTGGATATGGACATTTTATTCATTTTTTTTTTAGATTTAGAAATAGTCTGAAGAGAGCAGATAGTTAAAATAAAAGCGAAGTAATGCCTTGTTGTAGGATGACAGTACTGAGCCTGGTGCTTAGATGGAACGGGCCTATTATTATCTGAAAGTTTCACAGTTATCGTCATGCCAGACTTTCTCTTTGTGTCTCCACTGACTAGAAAAGGTTGGGTGGTTGTGGGCTTTCTTCTGTTTTTGGGCTTCCCAGCTGGACATGTATGAGACAAAAAAATAGAATCATGGTGTCATTCCTCAAGCCCCAGAGTCCCTAGAGTCCTAGTATCATATTGTGTGTGTTTCCTCTATCCGGTGTGCTAGGTGGGTGGGGTAGCTGTGAAGAAAAATAAGGAGAAGTGTGTCTGCATCATTTACATCTGGAACCAAAGGTCATCTGTAAGAGAGGTCATCACTTTCTAAATGTCCTCATAGGAACCTCCAGAGATCGAGAATGCAAAAGATTTGTTTGATGGTAGACTTACGTCTGACATGATTGCCGAACGACAAGGACACTCCAACTTTGTGCAAATGCAAGAACTAAACTGGACTTCCTCATCCATCAGGTATTATCACTTTATTGCATGTATTTGTCATTAAAATTACATGTGTAATTATTACCATATTTTTCTGACTCTCCTTTCCAAATACACCCAATAATTGTTCTAGTCTATCTCTGACACCCTTTTAAATGCTGCAATAATTTTTATTATCAGAAACCATAATTAAAATGTTTACTACTCATCTATTTTTTAAGAAATAGCAAAAATGTAATTACATCTGAAGAAAATCATGAAAATCAAAGTTGGTAATTTAAAAAAGCCTGCTAACACTTTTAATTGTACCTTTTTAGTTCTAATGGGATCCTTAGATGCATGATAGAACGAGTATACGGAATTATTATGTTCAGGCTCCAGAATTGTCTGGCATCTCTCCATGACCACAGACCCCAATCACCATTCTCAAATGAGTGTTGAGACCAAGGTTGTGAAGGATTTCTGCACATCTCAGAACATCTGGTCTCGATGCCCTCACTGCTGTCTCCTTCCTGTCTACTCCTTTACTTCTTGTCTCTTCAGAAGCAGCCTTCTTCCCATATGCACGTGGAAGCTTAGGACCTGATTATCTTAGGACACTCTGTCAAGTTTGCTGTGATTTCATGAACTTGCATGTTAATCTGTAAATCAACTAGAAATGTTTATTGTATAAGTGTCTTCTTCAGTGATTGTTTAATGGTAATAGGTATGGGATTTTGAATAATTAAATTCTATGTCATTTTCTTCATATTTATGCAATAAAAATTCACACTTAGCTGGACATCGGTCTCCAATATTTGACATTGCATAGAATCAGTCCACTGCAGATCGTTTGTGCCTTTGGAGACAATTGTGGAGGAACTGGCCCTGTCCCATTAAAACAATGAGTGTGTTTGCTTCCTAACTCAGGACTGTGGATCTGATTCCTGTTGACCAATTCAGGAATGTGTGCAGTGTGAACTTGCAGAACAACAACCTCACCTCGTTCAGCGGCCTCATCTACCTGCCCAACGTGAAGGCACGTGGCTGAAAGCTGGATTTGCTTTCAAAGGCTTCACACAAGTTTTAAACTTTATTTTACATTAAAATGTATTTCCTTATTAAGGCGTCAAAATTATTCCCTAAAATGTATTTTATTGTTTTTCACTAATCAAGGAAAAAGATCTTAGTCTTACCTTCCAGCATTTTTATTTTTTTAACGATCTATCTTACATCCTTGACTTACAAACAAATCTTACTCTTCAGTAGAAGATGGGATGAGCGGCCATGTCTCTAGTGGGCACATATGAAATGGAGTTGAGAATAAGTGGTTCTCAAAGCAGCCTCATTGCTTCAACTCAGTCAGCAATTAAAGGCCTCTACACACAGAAACAGGAAACTTTCCAAGGAATTATTTCATCTGTATCAGGCTTAGACAAACCAGGAGTGCCGCTTGGGAAAGCTGGGTAGCTGGCTAAGGTCTTGGATGTTTTGTCTGTAGTGATTCTCCAAAGTGTATAATCATTAAAAACACATTCCAAGCTAAATCTAAATACTTTGGGACAAATTATTTTATTTTTCATGATAATATATTACTAATTATTGTCTCTATTGCAAGTATTAGTCAACCCATTTTAATATATTATTGACATTTGATTAATAAAGTGCTCTTTCTGTAGGTATTATGCCTCAACTATAACCATATCGAATCAATCATGCCTAGACTAAAACCTCAGACTCACTTAAGCAACAGACAACTGCTCTACCAGAAAGTGCCTTCCAGTGGCTATGGACGGCAAGGAACCTCAAAATTAAATAGGTACTTTTTAAAATTCTTTGACACACTAAAAACAACCCAAGAAGTAACACGATCAAATGTACATATTTGGCTGATTTTGAGAAATACTTTAGCAAATTAGATGCCAAAAATAAAATTCACAAATAAAAAGATGAACTGTGTCTATGTCATTGTCCCCCCAATTTTAACATTAATGGAAAAGATATCATTTGTGAAGATCAAGATACATCTCTAGCTTTCCTATACATTTATAAAAGGATGGGTGGATGGCTAGATAGAGACAGATGGACAGACAGAGGTATGTGTGTGTGTGTGTGTGTGTGTGTGTGTGTGTA
The DNA here is from genome assembly GCA_001685075.1 of Bramus lutescens. Classification (NCBI taxonomy): domain Eukaryota; kingdom Metazoa; phylum Chordata; class Mammalia; order Rodentia; family Cricetidae; genus Bramus; species Bramus lutescens. The sequence continues at coordinate 31,968 of LOEQ01004776.1, read as the reverse complement.
TCACCAAGTCAAAATATTTTCATTTTTTCTATAAAGAATATTCCTTGTTTTTGCCATCTTTATTGAGGTACACTTTGCACATAACAAAGTCACCAACTTCAGTGTGCCATTTAATGATTTCTGACAAATGTTTTCCGTTCTGTAACCATGGTTAAAACCACAGTGTGAAATAACTGCCCCTCAAACCACCCTCATTTTTCTTCACAATCCCCTTTCCCCACATACCAGCCTTTGGCAATAGCCACTGATCTGCTTACTTTCACTATGAGTTTGCCTCTTTCTAGAATTGTGTAAGATTGGAATTACATCGAAAGTACTCTTTTCATTTTTATTAGCATTGTGCTAACTAATGGGTCTCATTATGGCATTTCCTATGTGTATATAGCATACTCTGCTTATCTTCTGTCCCCACTATCATATCCTTCTCCCTATCCCGCCATGCCCCTGCCTTCACCACCAACCCCTCCTCCTACTGTCGATTTCTGTCTGACTTCTTTCCCTTAGCTTACTTTTTGAAACCCATCCCTCGTCATTACAAGGGCCACTAATTAACTTCACTGCCCTGCTGTGTACTGTTCCAATATATGATTCCACAAATGTAAGCTGCCTAACTTATTTTTTCAATATTGTTTTGGATGTGCAGAGTTCTTTGAATTCTTTATAAATTTTAAGACAGTTCATTTCCTCCTAAAGAGCTTTGGGTAGAGATTGTATTTACTCTACTATCAATTTGAAAGAATTGCCATTTCAATAATATTCAGACTTCTAATCCACAAACATGAAATAATTTTTTACTTAATTATACATTCATTGGTTTAATTCAGTTATGTGTATAAATTTTGTGCTTAATTTTTGGAATTCATTCTAAAGTGTTCTGAAATTATTTTCTCTTACACTGTTATAAACAATGTAAGAATTGTTTTCTTAATTTTATTTTTAATTTTTTATTGGCACTGGAATTTCAGACTATTTTTATTATTTTATCTTGTAGCCTTTGATGAAGTAATTTATTAGCTCGATTAGTGTTTTTGGCAGATCTGCTAGAGTTCAATATATACAGGGATTATGTCCTTTGAAAATGAAGATAACTGTACTTATTATGGAACACAACATTTTTCTTTTTCTTGCCTGATTATATTGGTTTCACTTTCCATTGTGACTTTATGTACTTAATTCTTTTCCATATAAACATTTAAGAGATAAAATGATTATAAAAGCACTCTTGACTGTCATATAGCAAAAGCACATGCAAATTTTCATCTTACTTTCCCTTTACAGTGAATACATTTCAAACCTTCTTTTATGATAAAGTTGTTTTCAAATCTACTTATGACCTCAAACTAACTGTGTGTTTCAGAGATTCCGTAAGCAATGAAAATATGGCTCCAATAATGCAGAGTTTAGAGGTTCTTCATTTGGGATACAATGGAATTTGTAACTTAGTCCAGCTACAACTTAACAGACTAAGAAACTTAAAATTCCTCTTTCTGCAGGGTGAGTAGACATGCCGTCCATAAGTCCAGTAACTGAGTGGATTATCTTGCTTTAACAAACAAGAGCCAGCCTCATCATTTACTCTAATGGTCACTGACACCAAACATTTAATAATCGAAAACATTTTTTCCTTTGGTTTAGCTGAATATTATCAAATAAGTTTTTTTTAACTTAATTGCATATACTCATTGTGCCTGGTACTATTTACAGGAACATTTTCATACAAATATATATTGTATATTGAGGGTATCCTCTACCTCCCTTGACTGGCCCTTCTCCCCATCATTAGTCAGTACCCTTTGTTCTCTTAGATGGTTTCACTTCCATATATGAAATTTATTTTTTGAGACTACCTTAATTTGATTAACACGATTATCTCCAGTTGCGTGCATTCTCTTGCAAAGAATATAATCTTGTTCTTTAAGGCTGGAAAGAGCTGGGGCTGGAGAGGTGGCTCAGTGGTTAAGAGCATTGCCTGCTCTTCCAAAGGTCCTGATTTCAATTCCCGGCAACCACATGGTGGCTCACAATACCTCTGTAAAGAGGTCTGGTGCCCTCTTCTGGCCTGCAGGCATACACGCAGGCAGACTATTGTATACATAATAAACGAATAAATATTTAAAAAAAAAAGACTGGAAAGAGCCATTATATATTTATCTAACATATTCTCTTAGCTATTTCACTGCTGTTGGACACCTGGGGGTGGGTAGAAGAAATAATTGAGGTTCCGTATGGCTAAATAATGTACCCAAGTTTGCACCATTATGTCATGGTGCTCAGGTCTGTCTGACTCTAAAGCATATGCCATTTTGATTTATTATATACCAATAGTGGCCTGGCCCACAGTGGTATCAATATAAATGATGTCTAAAAGTCAGTTGCAAAGGAATAAATATTAGGATTAAGTGACTAATTAGATATATCAGAAAGAAAGGAAAACTAGTCCAAGATAATTTAGTCTCTGAATTAATGGATCGACAAGATGGATTTCTAAGGCTAGATAAAGTTTTTTGGGGAAAGATTGCTCATTAGGGGTTAGGGAAAGACCAGTTTGTGTCACAATTTTGAGCCAAAAAATATATGTGTCCTTATTTAGCTTTGAAAATCACTTGATAAATACTTAACTAAAGGCAGGTACATAAGCTTTGGTCTGGAAGCTGGGGCTCATGCAGCTTGTCATAACTGTTTAGGGAATGAGATCAGTCAGGTTGAAGGGCTGGACAACCTGATCGTCCTTCAGGAACTGGTCATCAACCATAACCGCATCCGAGCGTTCAATGACAGTGCTTTTGCCAGACCAAGTTCCCTGCTGACCCTTGATCTCGAGGAAAACAGACTGCGAGAGCTGGGCAAATTGCAGTCTTTGGTCAAACTGGAGAAACTCTTCCTGGGATATAATAAAATCCAGGTAACTGTCTTAGGGGTACTGTCGTTTTGAGGTTCACATAGCTGAAATCCTCTGTGATCTGGACATAAAGCTCCCAAATGCACCAATTAGGGTGCCATGGCTGCTATTTAACAAGCCTGTCTCAGGCATATCTCAAGGCACGTGCTGTGTTCTGAGGCAAAGAGGTTTTCACCCTTCTAGACTTCTGACCTGGACAACATGCACCCGCCCACTGATGCTAGTTTAGTTGAGTTCTGTAGCTGGTCTCACCAATCCTCTCTCACGGTTTGCACTTACTCCTCGATGCTCTTGGTCTAGGCTGTCTCTGAGTCTCTGCTGAAGCCTTCCTCCTGCCCTTTCACTCCGCAGTGTGTCCTTAGTCTACTTGGCATCACATCTGTCTCACGGACCTGGTGCTAACACTGCAGCTCTTCCCCCTCACGTCTTCCTTCTGTAGGTCCTTGAACTCAGAATTGAGCTGTTGCTCTCAGGGTACAGCACCAACTGGCCCTTCTTAGACTGTTTCCTGAGGTAGTGTACAGGTACGAGGGTTGATACAAGCTAACAGAGCTCGTGTTCGTATCAGCGTTTTAGTAGTGACCTACACACCTGCCTTCACCGCTGTTGCTTCTGCTCTCCATACTTCTAAGGCAGTTTCAAGGACAGGCTGAGTGGTGCACTGCCCTGCCTGAGCAGAACCTGTGTCCATCTGGTCCGTATTCATATCAGCATAGCACATGGTACATGGTAGACACTAGACACTTAAGTATTTGTCTGAGGCTCTATTTGCTAAGTTCGAGAAGGCTTTTCTGAGATAATATGAAATTCTCTCCAAAGTGAGAAGGAAATCATGAGTAATGTCCCTTTTGACTTAAAAAGAAACATACATACCGAGAGATATAGCATATGACCGAGTTACCCAGATTCAAACACCATTCAGAGGAAAGCCTGGCCGAACCGACAACGAGCTTTCCAAAACTTTATTTAGGAGAAATAAAAGCTGGGGAAATTTGTGTTCTATGGAACTATTCTGGCAACAGCGCGGGAATTTAACAAAGGAGACTTAGAGCTGGGGGAGCAGTTCTGTGCTAGAGCGTGTGTTCAGCACCCCCAGAGCCCTGGCTTACACAAGCCCGGTAAAAACAAACAGAACCTAATCAAGTTTTGTGTATCCTTTCAATAACTAATACTTGAGGCCTTGGATGTTTTAGTGGTTTCCTTCTTCCCACACCACACAGGCTATCTAGCTCAGAATAAAAAAGACGGCCTCCAGGACAGATTTTGTGGCACGGTCTCCGAGTAGGGTACTGTTTCTGAAACATTTTCATTTTATGCTTAAGCATCTTGTTAGAGGCCTAGTCTTGTAATTCCTTAAATTCTAGGTTAGTTGGCTGTAGGCAGTCTTTATCCAGAGACATCTATAAAGAGAATGCCACAAGTAAGAACCTTCTGGAAAATGCTATTGCTCTATTTGCCAGGACACCCAGTTAGCGGCATGCTGAAAGGAACTTGGACCAGGTAACTGAATTCTCCTCAGGATGTCCCTGCTCACCTATAGATACCCTATTCCCCCTCTTCAACAATGTGAACAGATCCTGTTTAGTGGGTTTTGCTGTCAAAATTTAATACGACTGTATGGTAGCCTTTGGCAAATCATGGAGATTATTCATGGATCATTGAAGGAATAACTGAGCTTTCGTGGTTGTTGAAGGAGTCTAGCCTTCAATATTTATCCTTGAGATGGTAGTGGCCACCGAGTTTAGCTTTACCACTGAACTTATGTTAATGGCTGGTCTTCTTGTACCTTGCTATGACCATATACAGTTAACTGGAGGAGAAAATGAATGCTGGGGAGTAAAAGAGAGTTGGAAACCTAGTCGAATTCTTCTGAAACTGTTATTTCAAAATCTTAGCTGTTCATTCAAAGTTTCTTCAGGGGAGAGACTTCATCTCTGGATTCATAACAATTTGGGCAATCTGATATGAGCACTCATTCTACAAATGAGCAATCATAATACAATCTCTGGGTTAGCCAAGAGTGATAGGAAAGGAGAAAAACCTATTAAAAAAAATTAACAAAACAGCTGGGTGGTGGTGGTACAGGCCTTTAATCCCAGTACTGTTGAGGCAGAGGCAGGCGAACCTCTGTCCATTCAAGCGTAGCCTACAGAGCAAGTTCCAGGACTGGCTCTAGAGCTATTGGGAAACCCTGTCCTGAAAAACAAACAAACAAAAAAAACTAACAAAACACTAGTACTTCAGATAAAGGTAGATACAGTCTCTCACTGACCTGCAGTCTATGGTGTGAAGCTTTTGACTTCCCCAATGTGTCTAATAATGTAGACCAAGAAAATGTGGCCTATTATATTGGGTCTAAGAATCATTGCAACACAAAGATTACAGTGCCCCAGTCCCATCTGATCCCCGTGGTTAGGTGAGTCCTCTGTCTGGGACCCAGACTCTCTATGTGCTTTTAAACATCTAAGAACACAATGAAGGCAAAACATATACATTAAACAAAAGTATGTATTTTTTAAATTTTTGCCAAAACTACACTATTACAAACTTACAGTGATGTGAAGTGGATAGTAATGAAATAGTCCTATGCACTGTGGAGAGCAGAACATTTAACCAGGGAAACAGTTCTGAATCTGTTGTTTCCTTCTCAGCTAGTGTATCAGAGTACAGTCAGTATAACTCTTTCTTCTGTTATGAAGGCTGCCATTTCCGCCCTAGGGTGGCTTATTACTCTTCCTACACAAGTGTGCTGTCATCTTTCCAGTCCTGCTGTGTGGATTTTCTTTCCACACTACAGTGTCATCTTTCTAAGCCATGCAGTGGGAATCGACAGGCTTCACTGGGGTTCACTCAGAGGATACACTGGGAGGTACCTGAAATCTAAAGCTTGCATAAAACTGCTTCGGTGTGGTTTATGTTAGGAAATGTAAGCTAACCAAATGATAATTTATTCCCTTTTACATAGGAAATTGCAGAACTGGAAAAGCTTGATGTTATCCCTTCTCTCAGAGAGCTTACTGTCTACGGCAATCCAGTGAGTATTCACCTTTATGACTTATTCCCTTCCCAATTATTATATGTAATTTTTATAAGATATGAGAAAGTGATTTGCTTTTTCTGTTTCTATGTACATAACTAGTTAACCCAACACAATTTCGGGCTTTGTGTTGTCTGTACATGATTGCGCTGCAAACTCTGTCAAAGCTAAGCATGTGTGTTCACATGCTGCACTGCACCCTTTGGTTTGTCTGCCTATTGCTGTACTGATAATATTATGCTGTTCTAGCTGCTAACATTTTTCATTGTCTTAATTCTTGTGATTCTCCTTCTCCCCCTCTTCTATCTCTTTATTCTCGTTAGATCCTTCACTTCCTTCTTTGTCTTCGCCATTTTTATTATTATTATTATTATTATTATTAAAAATTTCCACCTCCTGCCCTGCTCCCAATTCCCTCCCCCTCCCTCTTCTCCTCCCCCCTCCCCGTCCCTTTCCAGTCCAAAGAGCAGTCAGGGTTCCCTGCCCTGTGGGAAGACCAAGGTCCTCCCCCCTCCATTGCCATCTTGATCCTTTCACTTTCCTGTGAGTTTTAGGAAGCAACTTGAATTAAAGGAAAATCTTGTTGATGTTTTAATTCAAGTTGGACTTGTTTTAATTTTGGAGACATTTGTCACTTTTCTTATTGGAGTCTTTGGAGGGATCCAATAAATATCCCCCATGCTCATTTAACATCTAAGCAAACTGAAAACCATGATGTTTGAGAGTTGGCCTGCTTTTCAGTGTGCCTAGTGTTCCAGGAAAATCCACCATAAAAGAACTGACAGCAAAAGATGTAAGACTGGACGAAGCCTCGAGGCAGCCAGGTCCAGGGTTGCACAGAAGGATGCAAGGGCAGCAAGACTGAGAGTCAGAGAGAGGGGGCATTAGATGATGGTTAGGACAAAGGATCTTCCAAGAGGTCGTACATTCCTGTTAGTGATGGCTTCCAGAGCTGGTTGGAAAGCTTCACATATTGCTCTAATGTTTTGTTTTGGGGGTTGTTTGTTTGTTTTTTTAAGTTATAGTGCTGGGAAACATTGTGGGGAAATGGGCCAGTACTGGTTGGGAACCCTTGCAGGGATGGTTGACACAAGATGATAGTGATTGGGTCAGGCTGAATGGCTGTCTTGACAATGCCAAAACTACATGCTGGTAGATTGCAGAAGTATGAAATCTGATGGGAAGGACCAGGAAACTCCTGGTGGAAACCTCTCTGTGTGGGAGGAGAGAGCCTGGTGCAGTCCTATCTGATGGGAATGGCAAAAGTCATAAAATCAGACAATTGTTGACAAAGATCCAGCAATGCTGAGCCATATGGTGGCTGCTGTGCCACTTTAGGCTTTGATCTCCACATGTTGAATACTTGGGGGATTTTTAATGTTTGTATAATTTGGACTGATGTGAAATCTCTTAAGAATCATTTATACCTTCTCCCAAGAGCACCGCTGCTAAACTTCACCAGGAAATTCCTGAGCATACCACCCTCCCGCTTTTAGGGAGGTATCCTTGTCTACTTGAAGGTCTGCCTTACACCTTGGAAGTTGTGACACAAATAAAGAAGCCAGAGGTCTCTTTATGAGGCTCTGAGATATCCTTGAAACATCTGTCCCTGTGATTACTCAGGAACAAGATAATCAAAACAAAGTAAAGCTAAAAATGTCCACGAGATTCGATGGGCTGGTGGACTGGCTGCAGATCAGATCACAGGCCTCTTCCTACTATTCACTCAGGTGACTACAAGGATATTAGCTGCAAAGTTAGATTAGCTAAAGTTACCTCTGCCCTACGCAGAGGCTTATATTGATGAGCAAAGGATGGTATGGAAAGGTGATAAAAGAATGAGGTGTCAGGACCTCCCTCTCTTAGAAAAGTTAGCTCATGCAGAGCCACTGTGGTGTCTTATGACCACAGAGCAAAAGAATGCCAGGATTAGACATATAAATAAATTCTGTGCGCCAGGTTTATACATACAAATAAATTAATTCTACACAGATACAAAATGTAAAACACTGTATTTTGCCAGAAACTGAATAATAACTATGGCAGCTTTGGCCTGAGGATTGTTCTTGGGCTCCCTGACTGTTAAGAGTTAATAATACTCTGGTTGGGACATGGCAATTTTCCTAGGATGTCTTGGAGATTTTCTTTCTGTTTCACATCCTTGAAGTCCACAAAAGCTATCACCCTAAGAATTATCATATGCCTCTAGATTCTTAAAAATTGGGTTATGGAGTTGATGAATAAAAGTGATTATAAAATGTAACTATCAATGATGACTAAACTTGAGGGCAAATGAATGTAAAAGATAACTTTGCTCTGTCATAGTTTATCAATGATAACTAAACTTATTACCCCAGATATGCAAGAGAACAAGTTAAACATATATCCAGAAACAACAATGATGTGATCTATGTTTAGGAGCAATTCAATCTTTCCCTGCTTACTGAATTCTGTATACGCAAAGAAGCACTCTGGCTGCAGTCAGTCAGGCTACAAGACTGCCACCGCCACCACCATGGAATGGCTCATGCCTTCCCTCACATACTCTTTGCCTCTGTTCTGGATCCTGTCAACTGCCAGGGCATGCCCCGGCAAGAGTTCTTGGAGGAGTTCAACACTGTCCAAATGATAACCTTCTTTCCATGACAGGAGTTATTGTTTATTTTTTCTCTTTACTCTTTAGGTTTTTGGGGGGCCTACCACCCAGCTCCCAAATAATCACACAGAGACCTCAATTCTTTCTTATAAATGCCCGGCCTTAGCTTGGCTTGTTTCTAGCCAGTTTTTCTTAAATTATCTCATCTATCTTTTGCTTCTAGGCTTTTACCTTTTTCTATTTCAGTATATCTTTTCTTACTTCCTACTCTGTCTGGCTGTGTAGCTGCCTGGCCTTTGGAGTCCTCCTCCTTCTCTCACTCCTAGATCCCCCCTCCTTCTCCCAGATTTCTCCTCCTATTTCTTCTCTCTCTGCCAGCCCTACCTATCCTTTCTCCTGCCTCGCTATTGGCTCTTCAGCCCTTTATTAGACCAATCAGGTGTTTTAGACAGGCAAAGTAACACAGCTTCACAGAATTAAATGTAACTTAAAGAATGCAAGACATCGTTGCATCATTAAATGAATGTTCCACAGCAGAAATGAATGTAGCACATCATAAAATAATATTCCACACCAAGAAGCAAGAGGCTATAGTGTGCTATTGAATAAGAAGGTAGCTACAGACAATAACTGGCTACTGTGTGACTCAAAAAGCAATATTTAAAATTTTTCCATAATCAGTGATAAATGGAGGTGTATTCACCTGATTATATGATTTATCCAAATGTAAGGATACTATATCACAGAGTACTCATTAATACATATAATTTTTGTTTTTGTGTATACTTTAAAATTTTATCTAAAAATATTATAGAAAGGATATTTACTTTCACAAAGAAAAAGACTTATATTTTTCCATAAGGGTTTAAAATCATCTTTGATAAAATTTTATTCTGTTGTTTTAACAGCTATTTTAATAATTCCTTTTTTTGCATTCTTCCAATTATTTTTTGTAGGAGTAAAGAAATTGTGACTTTTGTATATTGTTCTTTTGTCTATGCAGCTTGCCAAGCCCCATTTTTAGTTGTAATAGTTTGTTAAAAAAAAAACTTTTGAAATTTTTTTGTATACTATCATGTTATCTGTAAAAAATAGCTAGTGTTTTCAATCTTCTATGTTTATTTCCTGTACTTCTCTTAGTGTGTACTGATTAAGACCTCTTGTGTATTAGAAAAGAGAAGCACTGGCTAGTAATTTATGATTTCAAAAGAATGCTTCCAAGTTGTCTCTATCAGATGATGTTTACAATGAATTATGGGAAAGCAACTTTGGACAGTTGAAGGAACTGCCTTTCTAGTTCTAATGTCTGTTTCATAACAAATGGACACTGGGTTTTGACTGATAGACAATATAGTTTCCTTTTTCATCTGCTGATACACTAAATAGCATTAGCAGACTTAGTAGGGTAAAGCTACCCTTAAATTCCTGGTGTGAATATTATTTGTTCATGTTTTTTATCATATTACATGCAATCTGATAGTATTTAATGTAGCATATCTGTATCTATGCAGATAAAACTGTAATTCTGTCTTTTTATACCATACCTTTAAGTCTGGCATAACATCTTTTGCTTTATTAGATTTATTTGGGAGCACTCCTATTCCTGATTCTCCACTGTATCTGTTTTTGTCATCCCTTTATGCCTAAGCTTGCCAATTTTTGCTTTTGTGTTTTATTCTTGATAAATCTTGCTAGAACCTTGTTTACAGTGTTTGCTTATTTAGAGCACCATAATTTTTCCTTATCAGGGGCATTGTTTGCTTTCTATTTCATCAACACCTGTTCTTTATCATTTCCTTCTTTTAGTTTTTTTTAATTTTCAAAGAAATTTTTACTTTTCATATTTCCTAATCTTAATAATTTTAGCTTAATATTAATTTCAATGTATTTCTTATCAATATATTGTAGGTTACATAGTACTGCTCTAACAATGCCCTGAAAGTTTTTATATATGTTGCTTTTACTAATCTTCTTATCTCAAAATATTCTACTCTTCAAAAGACTTTCTCTTCATTTGTAAATTACTGAGGACTGTGCATAGATTTGTAGTCATTTTAAGTCTACTTTTTCTAGTTTCTAGTTGTATCTTCATTGTTTTCTTTAAGTTTTGGAGCATTTCAGTCAGAGAAAGCAGGCTCTATGTTCTAAGAAAATTGCTTTGTAACCTAAAATGTGGTCAGTGATTTGTTTGACTGTTACATGTTTTAGAGGTCTTTCTCCATCACTGAACATGTCCCTGCCACATTCATTTCAAGCAGTTTGTTCATTTCCCTTTCTGTTTTTGTTTTTCATTTTTACTTGCTCTGGAACTTACGATACAAGCCAAGCTGGCCTCTACCTCACGGTAATCTTCCTACTCTAACCTCCTGGGTGCTCCACTCACAGGCATGAGTTACCAGGCCCAGCTTATTCATTCATCTCAAAGAGTTTGTTGTTCTTTGCCATCACAGACAGTGCTGTACACTTTCTATATTAGGGGTCCTCAAGATCACCACTATTTTAGAGATTTTCTAGAGAGATTCCATCAGCATAATGTTTTCCTTGTGGCTAAGATCAATTGCAATAACACATTAAGGACACAGAACTGAGATCAATTGCAATAACACATTAAGGACACAGAACTGAGATCAGCTGCAATGGCACAGTGGGGACACAGAACTAAGATCGGTTGCAATGGCACAGTGGGGACACAGAACTGAGATCAGTTGCACAACCACAGGGTACGAGGAGGAGAAAGGCCGAGTCTGGAGGAATCTGTATGTGTGCCTCCTAGTGCTTTCTCTTCCAGGGTAGGGGCTAGAAAGTATATGCTTCACCTAGCCACAAAATAGCATCTCTTATATGCTATGTTTTCATTCAAGGGAGCTCCTTAGAGACTCAGCAGTCCAAAAGTTGGAAGTTGATTACATAGGTACCCTTTCCCAATCAAGAACTGAAGTTCCAAATTCCAGATGGAAAAGAGGTTGAGTACAAATCCTACTATTTTTAGTAAACACAAAGACATAGTCAACTACCCTTATCATCCAAGGAATGATAAGCATACCCTCAAGTCCAGGTACCAAACACCAAGAAAGAGCCATCCTTGCAAACAGAACCTTCTGGAATCAACACCATCAGACCACTCTACTGAAGTCTTTCCACCTACCTTTTTTGCATATATGCCAATATTTTTATAGCAGGTTAACCCTTTGAAGAGATCAGTCATACAGACCAGAAGATATTGAATAGGGCCTTTTAGAAAATTTAACATAAACTAATTATTTATAAATGGACTTTCATAGATTTCTACCCATGGGCTGAGATTTTTCTCTAGCTAATGGGCAATGCTATGAACTTAAGAGGGATGAAAGTCTAAGTGTGGTGGCACACACCTGTGATACCAGCACCCAGGAGGCTGAGGCAAGAGAACTGTTGGTTCAAACCAGCCTGGGATACATAGAGGGGGTGGGGAAAGACAAGAGGAAGGGAGAGAAAGTAGGGGAGGAGAGAAAAAGAAAAGGAAGGAAGAAGCAAAGGAGAAAGACTAAACCCAGGAAAAAGTTTCTGTCTGTAGGATCTAATATTGTTTGTTTGTTTGGTTGGTTGGTTGGTTGGTTGGCTGGTTTGCTTTGGTTTTTTTTTTTTTTAAGACAGAATTCCTCTGTGCAGCCATGAGTTTCCTGGAAATCGCTCTGTAGACCAGGCTGGTCTCAGAATTGGAAATCCACCTGCCTCTGCTTCCTAAGTGCTGGAATTAAAGGCATGCACCCCCACCTCACGACCTAAGATTGTAAAGTAACTGTCATGCATCATTTTTGTGTTCTTTCCAAAACTACCTTCTTTTGAAGGTGAATTTTCTCATGAAAGGGATTTGGAGAATAAACTATTATTTTTAACCTTTCTTTAGATTTGTAGAAAAATGGTACATCGCCATGTGCTCATATTCCGCCTGCCTAATTTACAGGTGTTGGATGGAATTCATATAACTACAGATGATAGGACAAAGGCTGAGTTTCATTTCTCTGAACTACAAGCAAAGAAAAATTTGGTGACTTTTCTTTTTATTATAAATTATTGTAAATTAACATTATATCATGTATTTTTTACTTAAATGTTTAAGCATCTGTGGTTTTGTAAATTATAGTATTTACTTCGTGTCTACTATCAAAGGCAGCTCTTTTTTCCTAATAATACATTTATATAAGACAGATTATTTAATGTTTGTTTCTTCAGTACTTCAGGTGCTAACCAGAAGGTAAGAAACTGTCAGTTTTATAGAAACTAACCATAAAATTGCTTCAGTTTAGGCAGAGAGAAACAAGGGGAATTTTCATCTTCACTTTCTGGACTGTATAGTTCATGTAACAGAGATGTATGCTGCTATTCTTATAGATTTGTAAGATTACTCATGGCTCTTTACCCATGAGCCCTAAAATATACCTGACCATGACAGGAACAAAATTATATAGAATGAAGAAACAATAGAAACAGACTTTTTAGGAGTTTGATCATTAGCCATTTTTGTTTGTTCATGATCATCCTCTAAGAACCAAATTTAACACAGAAAGATGGTGTCTTTTACACAGAGATGTAGAATTATGAACGTTGAACACTTGCAAAGCTTGAAGGAGAGACAGGAGCAGGGAGTGGAACCAGTTGAGACTTTTAGGGCAATCCAAGAGATGTTACAAAGACCTGGAGCAGGTGAGGAAAGGGATAAAATTAACATTACTAGAAGCAAAAACCTGAAGACAATGGAGTCAAGGATCCAAGATTACATTAAGAACCTTAAGGATCTTTACTTGAGAGGCAGAGGCAAGCAGATTTCTGAGTTCATGGTCAACCTGGTCTACAATAGAGTGAGTTCCAGGACAGCCAGGACTACACAGAGAAACCCTATATCCCCCCCCCAAAAAAAAAGCAGAGAGAGAGAGAGAGAGAGAGAGAGAGGAACAGGTGAGGTTGCTCCAGACAGATGCCCTCCTGCTGGGTTTTTGCTCAACTCCTGGATTAGTATGTACTGACAGAAAGATTCTCCTCAGGCCCTCTACAGAACAGATGGGACATCTTTCTACTCAGCTCTTCTTGCCTTACCTCTCCCGTCAGCAATAGAGTCATGTATTCACAGAGAGATGGCTTGATTTCTTCAACACCTGCTTGTGGTTTACATTAAGTCAACAGGTGAAACGCAAATTTGAATTTTTAATTATGGTTTCCATGTTTATGTAAAAACCAACTTCAGTACTTTGAAAAGTCTGGATAAAGAATATCTCTCTCTCTCTCTCTCTCTCTCTCACACACACACAATGTCAAATAAATTTAGAGAAACTATGTAAGAAAAGTAATTTTTAATTCTAGAGAACTTACTGTCTTCAAATTTTCTCCCTGTCTTTAAATTCATTCTGTCCTAAAGAAACCAGCAGAAGAAATTATTGGCAAAATATTAAAGGACAGTTAGGCAAAATGTCAATCAAAGGCACTCACTTAGAAGATGGCCTTGGCCAGGCATGTGGTGTGCATGCCTGTGGCCACAACCCTTGGAGACAGGAAGATCAGATGTTCAAAGTCATTCTTGACAGAGGCTACCTGATAGATTCCTCCAAAGAGGCGGAGATTTTTCTTCATCAAACATATGTACATTTGAAATTCTGTTAAAAGATAAATATGTATTATATTGTTTTTTTTTCTTTCTTGTGGTGCTGAGGAGCAAACACAGGTCATACTAGGAAAGTGTCCTACCACTCAGATATAATTTAATTCCAGCTTGCAATTTTTAATAATTCCTTGACTTTTTAACTAACTCCAATTTTTAAAAATTAATCTTCACATATTTTAATAAAGGCATTTTTAGAATAAGTTAGAGTTAGAGCCATAGGAACCTTGAGCTCATAATTATTAAATGTTAATAAAAATTAGTTTTAAAAAAGAGATTGATCTATATGTTAGAAAGATTGAAGTTCTGGCTTTGAGTCCTAACAACCAGTGTAGCTAAGAGTATTGTCTAACATCTTGTGCCCAAGTCCTTGCATGGACTTCACTGTTTCAGAGGAGAACAAATCAGGTGACATTTAGCTCAGTGATTAAGTCCTCTTTCTGATCTTCAAGCCACCTCTTGAAAGAGCACATGCCCGTGAAATAGTTTTCTGTTGTTCCTGCATCAAATTATCACAAATCCACTGCTTAACATAGCACATGGTGATTGTCTGATAGTTCAGGAAGTCAGAAATCTGAAATTGGGTCTTGGAAGCATTGGCTGGGCTGTGTCCTTCTGGATGCTCTGGAAAGGAACTCAGCCTGTGCGCTTTCCAGCTTCCAGGTGGCCATGGCTCCCGGTCCTCAGCCAGCAGTGGCATCATGCCAGCCTGTGCTCCCATCATCACAGCTCCTTGGCCCACTCTGACCCTTCTGTCTCCCTCCTTCTAGGTAATCCAGAGTAATCTCCCCATGTCAAAGTCCTTACCTCAGTCACACCTGCAAACTCCTTTGTCATGTAAGGTAAGGTCTTCACAGGGTTAGAGATGAGGCTAGTGGGCATCTTTGGGGGAAGATGCTTCTACCACACTGCATATGTGAGGTTTCATCGGACCACGTATAAGAACTATTGTTTAATTAAAATGTATGCGTTCTATTTTAAAGCCGTCTTGCTAAATTTTAAAGCAAAACAACACTTACAATAACTTTAAGACACCCTTTATATATAATTGTGAAATTGGCTTTGCTTATTTTCCATTTCTCTAGCATTATAATAAATGTTCGACATAACTTCTTGCCTTTTGAATAGTGCTATATAAAAGAATTTAACTATTTTGTTACATAAGCAAACATTTAAAATCATTGTTAATCCATCTATACACAGTAAAATAAATGAAGTATTTAAAATGTATTTTAAATTTCAATAATAATTCTTACTTTCACGGCTAGAACAAAACTGAGCCATGATTTCTTTTAGCTATTTACAATAAAAAATATAAAAGATTTCAAGTTTCTCAGTTCAGTTTCTTTGCTTTGGTTGTTGCTGTTGCTTGTTTTCTAACAGCAGAAGGGGGAAGACCACCCTAAACTCTACACCTTTACACCCAAGCATGTTAGGGGTTTGGCTTGAATAGAAAAGTTGGCAGCCTGCCAAATTAGTGACAGAAAGAAACCCCCATAAATGAGCTGTTGGTCCACTTAGGACTGCATAGCATTAGCTACAGGGCCTTGGTGCCCAGGCAAAGCTGCTTTTTTGGTAATGCTTGCTGAAGTCAAGTTGGTTACTTTACACAAATAGCAAAGGCCTGTCTCTCAAAGTAAATCAAACCATATGTTCAGAATTTATCACTTTAAACAAGCTCACAGTCCTGATGAAAATAGAGCAGGCATCCATGTATGCAGACAGCCCTCTGTCCCCAGCTCCCACGTGGTGGCTTACACTCATCTATAGTTCCAAAGGGTCCAGGACTTTCTTCTGGCCTCTCCTGGAGCCAGCATGCACGTGGCACACATACATACATGCAGGCAACCAAGACACTCATGCACCCAAAGGGAAAATAAATATTCGAAAAAAGAAAAAGAGCCCTTGCGAAGAAAACATGTCCTCGGGTTCACAGTTCGGCTCTTCCCTGTTAACAGTCTTGGAAGTAGGACGGGCCTTCAGGCGCTGGCTCCTAGCAGTGAGTAAGACTTGGAGTCTGAAAAAGCAGAGCGTGAGATTCTGAGGGAAGCCAGCCCCGTGCCTGCAGGGCTCAACTCGGTCTTATTGACAGAGATTCCAATCCCGAGTTTAGGCATGACTGTAAAAGTACTTTCTAAAGTTGATTGTGCAGTGGGTCTTGTGATAAGAAAGCCTATTTATTTCAGCTTCGGAGGTAAGATGTTCTTAACTGTTCTATTTTATTGTGCAGTTCGTTCCTGTTACCAGCTCTCCTACAGACAGTGGATCATTCTGTCACCTTAAAGCCTCTCCCATTAAAATAACAAATGTTATTCTGCCTACTGGATTTAGCCGTTTCTTGGGACCTGACTTCACCTTGACTCCTGAAGTTGAAGGTATTTTTATAAAGGGTTTCAGAGATAATGTAAAAACAAATAAACAACAGCAGCAACAATAAAAAATTTAAAAAAATCATTTGAAACAGCAATCTCATTTGACTTCTAATGTAACTTAAAATTATATGGTTTAATTTGTGTTCAAATGTTACAGATTTTGTCAGTTTGTCTGTGGTATTTTTTTATTCTATCTAACTCTGCACAGGTTGAGACTGGTCCACTCTCACAGTATGGACAAGAATCCCCTGACTCCTTCCTATGATTTTATATTTTCTGCATAGTGAACAACCACCAAAACCAGTCAGTCCATCAGGGACTAAAAGCAGGAATCGGAGAATTTAAAACATAACAGACCCTTGCAGTCACACAATGCCTTCCAAAGAGACAGAGTGTCTTCCAAAGGGAGTTCATGTTCCTCGGGGTTATCAGGAACTCACCAAGCTAGCAGAAGAGAAGAGTCTGAGAACCGGGGCTTTAAGAGAACAAGAAATGGAAATATTTCATTTAGTATATTAATTTTAATTAGCCCCTAACTGTAGATCCTCATTCCCTCTGTTTGGGACCAGCTGGGGATAGTGTCCCCACCTGAGAGAGTCTCCTATATTCCTGTTAACTTCTGTTAAATTCTCAGGATAATTACAAGATTGTGTAGGAGCCTCCTCAGAGCAGGGGATTTCCATACATGGCTGTAGTCTTTAGAGAGAAGCCTGTTAGAAGAAACAGGTGTTGGGGAGCTGGCTCAATGGATAAAGGCAACCTTGAGGACTCAGGGGTCAGTCACCAGGCCTCACGTGATGAAGCAGGAAAACCACACCTGAACGTTGTCCTCTGAACACCACACTCAGGGGAGTGCACCACCCACACCCCTGCCTCCATCCCACCTTTGCTACACACACGCACGCGCACACACGCGCACACACACACACACACAAATAAATGGAATAGATAGACAGCATAATTAATCATTTTGGTATATTTCTACATCTTTATGACAGTAAGATTTTAATCATAATGAGACATTATGTTTTTGTTCAAAAAATTCTGCTATACACACTGTTGGACATGTCTAATTGTTCTCAATCTCCTTGAAAGTATAATGTAGTCTTTAGGGGTGCTGATTTGTCTTCTTATGAGTTCAGTCCTGGGTTCATCTTTGTAACTTCCTTTTCGTGTGTGTGTGTGTGTGTGTGTGTGTGTCTTTCTCCAAGATTATAGAGCAGTTCTTTAGGATTTTCTGGAAAAATCCTTACTCTGCTATTTTCTAATTATACTGCTCAAATTTTTAGTTTGAAAAGCATGTCCCCTTTGTATACTTCCTATTACATATAATTCTGGGTATCTATGTACTTTGAATACTTTTAAAGAATCAAACTGATTAGCAAAAAATGTAAGCTACACCAAGTATTAGCAATACATGGTAGTTTTATAAGTTTTTTTTGGGGGGGGAATGCTTGTTTGGTTTTGAAACAGTGTCCCTTTACACTGCTCTGACTGTCCTGGGTCTCTGTAGACCACTACGTAGACCAGGCTGGTCTACAACTCCCTACAGAATAGCTTTGGGGCAACTGGAAGGGATAATCTCTCCTCCTCTTCCATCAGATCAGAACGTCACAATCTCCAACCAGATCCAGCAAGATGAAGGAAGGAAAAGCTATCGGTGTGGTGTTGGTATTCTTCTCCATTTAAAAACTCTCCAATTTTTTTACGTATAAAAATAGTGACTATTGTCACATACTGTTACAGCTTATTTTGCTCCCTGGAAAAAAGCTCTTCGCATAGGACCTCCTCCCCATGTACCTGGAACAGAACCTTTGTCAAAACCTCATAGATTTGTATAATAATTCAAAAGCTTAAATAACAATTAAGGGTAAACAGTGTTCCGAAAGTGGGAAGTGAGAAACTAGTGAGAAAACATCAAAATAACTACAGAGCAACCATGATTGTGTTCCCTCCCAACTTATGGCCCTCACGGAGCTCTAATGCAGTTCGCTTGTATTTTAAATAGCAAATAAATTCGACACTCTGAAATCACAAAAGGAAAGAATTTTGCAAATCTTCCAAGCTTTCTTTAAAATTCCCTCTTACCTTGTCTTCGATGTCGACCCAGCCCCAAGCCCAGCTCAGTCATAAGATCTTCCCCACTCATTTGGAGTCTGCTGCACTGTACAAGACCTCCCTGACTGAATTTCCGAGGACTGCCCACCTTCCTGCTTCTTTGTACCTCCACTCTTGCAGCCCCGACCTGCGGAACCAGCGCGGTGGCTCCAATCAGTTGTTTGGGTGAATTTCCAGGCTGACATAATTTCTAAATGATCAAAATGAGATTATATCTTTCACACTGTCTTTGGGAACTGAACACTATACAATGCAGAAGATCAAGTCAGATGTAACTACCTAAAAAAATGAGCATGAATCAGCAAACATTTATTTTTAATATCATGCAAATGCTAGCAGACAGTAATCAGAAAAAAATACAACCTTACGTTTCTGATATGCTGAGGCCCTTTGGTTCCACATGAAGACGTCGCCCTTGGTTAATCTGACTTAATACCATTGGTCTTACTGGTTTTAGACCATTTATTTTAGTTACTTTCCCCAATTTCTACAACAGTCATGAACTACTTATTGTAGTATACAACAATCTCAGAAGATAAAAGTGATAGGACATAAAACAGATTCTAGAAATACAAATGTTTGTTTCTGGTGTTAGAAGGAGTTAATTGTGAAATCTCATTGCGGTCTGCCCTGCGAAGACTTTCGTTGTTCTAATTAAATTAGTTGTTCTAATCTAAACAATTAGAATTACATGAAAATCCATTTAGTTGGAGTTTTAATTAATTATTAAAGGTCAAAACCTGGTTTTAGCACGTCTGTTTTAGCCTGAGACTTCCTGTGAAATCATATCACTATGGACACAATTGTTTACATAGGGAGTAAGATTGCTGTACCTCTGAGAATAGGAGCCAGCAGACCAAATATAACCACTGCTAAAGTAAGATGAGTTTTTTTCCTACTTGAGTTTTTGCCGCATTTTTGTGCTATTCTTTGCAAGGGGGGAAAAAAAGACATACCCTTAAACCAGGACAGCCGTCAAACTCACTTAGAGATAAATGCAAAATGTGGTCATCGATGCTAGCTCCTAAATGTAGCCAACCATGGGCACTGCTGGTGCCTGTTCTCAGAGTTACAGCAGAGCCTGCTTTCTATTCAAGCAATGTGCCTGTAGTGATACGATTTTACAAGCAGTTTCAGGCTGAAAAAAAAAGTCACATGTTCAATTAAGTTTTGACCTTTAATAATTATATTTTATTTAAAATTTTGCTAAATTGTTATATTGTCTAAAATAGCACAAAACAAGTATGGATTTGACTTTGGTTGTTAAATAAAGTTCTCTAAATTGATGACCAGTGGACTGGGTCTGTTACTCAGTTGGCAGAGTATTCACCTAACCTAGCATGCACAAAGCCCTGGGTTCAACCCCCATTCTGGCACACATCAGGCACTGTGGCACACAGGTATCAGAGGGTAGAGGCAGGAAGATAAGGAGTTCAAGGTTATCCTTGGTTATCTAATGTGATGTCCACTGAGCTACAAGAGATCCTGTCCCAGAAAAAAAATGATGAATAAATGCCAGTCATATTTTTTTATATAAATAGGCTGCACAATTCAGAAAGTACAAAGTATTGGCTATACTTTGCATATAATTTCATAGTATTACAATGTTACTTGTATAAACATAAGGTGTTTATATCCAACTGCATACCCTATAATCTACCTGAAACTATTTCCAAAGGTATTTTGGAAACTATCACCCCGGTGTGCGTGCAATAACTCCATGCTTTTTAATCCTTTAATACCAGCTTTTATAAATTAATTGTGTAATATGTTAAACTTCAAGCCTAATTGCAGATTGATTTTGCACTTCTTACTGTGTGGGTTTTAAATAGCTGTTGCATTCAGGGCCTTTGTTCCGAGGACCGCTGTGCAGTTCTGAAGATGTCCAGAAGGTGTCGGGTTGCACTGCGGTTGTGACATTGCAGTGTCTGAGGGTGCACCTGTTGTGAAATTAGGACTCCATGCTCTTTGTTTCCTTATATGACTAGAAGTGAGTATGAAACTTTTATAACAAAGCATGTCTTTTTAAAACACTGGGGCAAATACAAGCAATAGGCTTTTACTGGGGAAAACATATAAAGCAGAAAAGAATAACTTATACCACTCTATTTAACATTCTGGGTTTTTTTTTCACCTATGGATTTTTCATAAATGCTTTATTTTTATGTTTATTTTTTAAAATTGGGGAACATTTTATAAATATTATTCTAATTATATCCGAATTTCTTATTGAGCATAAAACAAATTTAATACATAATTTAATAGTGATATAAAGAATAATAATAAACAAGAGTTTAGGTATTGCCAGGCACTGTACAGAATACAGTGAACACATAACTGTCCTTCAGTAGCCTTTTCATATGAATCATGGTGCTTTATATGAAAACAATAAGGGTGATCCTGGACATTATTTAGCACAGCAGATCATAATTTTTTCTGTCATGACAGCAGATGTCACTGACATAATGCACAGCTCCCCTGGGACTAGCGAGGAAGGTTAAGCTACATGTTATTCATAGGCAATACGTCTGTCTCCTTCCCACTCGTATTTAACAAAACAAGCAAAATATCCTGGGAGATAAGTGATGTTCTTATAGGAATGATTGTAGATGGCACACGTTTTGAATGACTTATTCTAAAATTTTTATTAGATAGGCATGCCATGTACCATCTCTTTAAAGAAAGTGTGGCCTACGAAAAGGATAGTGTATAACGTATCCAATCCTAGATTTTTTTCAACTCCAAAATAAATGCTTTTCCAAATACACATAAATAAGCAATTAATAATTACATACTATTCCGCCAGCAGTTTGTGTTGGCTTTCTACGTAGTAACGTGCTTAAAGACTATAAACTATTTCATTCTCTTCCAATATATTTAGCTTGGATAAAAAGTATAACTTCTGCAATGCAAGTATTATTTCTTTGTTCTCAGTAAATACCTTGATAAATGTATTTTGCATGCAGTCAATCAAATCCATTATGACTTGATCTTCAATTCTACAGACAACCTGGAATGTGAGAAATGAACACATTTGAATTCCAGAGTAGGAGCCTACTATGCTGACCTGAAAGTAGATGATGGCAAGAAAACCCTCTGGCATCTGCGTACGACAATTAACCGTAATTATATTGTTCAGCAAGGATCTTATCACTTACTCTAGTTTACAGTCCTAGATCCTTCTGTTGAATTTTCTGTGATTGTGAATGTTTTTGTCTAAAATATACATGATGCCCTTTTGTACAGGTGTACGCTGCATATATGTCTATAGGTGCTAACAACTAGCTTTAAAGTAATCCTGTATATGTGCATGCATAATATTCCCACTCACAAACTATCTACTACATTGTACTACAAACTACTACACTGTAAGAAGCATTAAATGTTTTGAAATATTAGATCTTGATTAGAGCGTAATTCAGTTAAATATTACTGCCATAAAAGGAAATAAATTATCCTAGTTCTCTATGAGTAGAGACAGCACCTGTGGTCGAATCCCTTTGGTTATTAAGTGAATCTAATCAACTCCATTTGTTTGTGGGCTCGAAACTGATTTCTCATCAGAAAAAGTTACCTCTGCAAAAACCCTAGAGATTCCAGACACCCTTGAAGCACTTAACTGTTCGTCTTTTTATACTTTCCTTCATCGTTAAAATATTTCTAAGAAAATCAATACCAAATTGCTATTTAAGTTCACAGCTGCTTTTTAAAACTAGATTGGCCAGGAACACATAGTTATTACTGAAAATAATCTACTTCTACATATTTTTGTTTTATAAAAATATAGTTATAATGGAAAATAATTATATAAAATAAAAATATAATTATACCATTATATCATTAATTTTTTAATTTAATTTACTTTGTAAATTATTCAAAAGGTACCTCTCAGATCCAACTTATGTACTTTTATCTTAAAATTTTGTAATGACATTTCCTTATAATTAATTAATGATTTAATAGGAAAAAACTATAAAAACTTGTAACCTAAAAATAGAATATCTAGTCAAAAATGTGGAAATGTATTTGAAAGTATTAATTACCTGAAATTAAATTATTTACCTTCTATATTTTGTTGGGCTTCACCTTAACTATATGCTTGTTTGATTCAACATAAACCCTGTTTCTCAACGTTGTCGTGTTCCATATACAGTTCCAGCGATCACAGGCTGGGACTGCGGCTGGGAGCTACAGGAAACAGTTAGATGAACAGTAGAACACTTTCTTTTCTGGTCCATCTGTAATCGGGACAGTTTTCCGTGTGTCCTGGGTAAAAAGTGTGTCAGGATAACACATTTTGATACATTTTTAAATTAATTACAATTTTTACCAAATAAAAGACTATAAATAAATATGAGGTGTTTTCACAAGTATTAAAATATGTGATTTTTGCAGTTATGTAAATGTAAACCCATAATTGTAAATTTTCTACTCTTCAATTTTATGATTCTAATTAGTTTCTAAATGTGTAAAAATATTCCATACCAGCTGTTGTTCTTAAGAGAAAAACCCGTAATCTTACTATTATATAAATCATAATACAACAGCTATACTTTAAAATTCAAGTTGGTGACATTTGAATGTTGTAGATAATATCCATGGCCTATGTACGTTTTTACATCTTCCCTAATATAACTTGAGTTTATATTTTCCTTCAACTCTTGTGACAATCCTACTAACTTGGCTTTGCTCTTTGTTTCATCTTTAACTGTAACTTGGTGCTTGGTCTCTTCCCTCCAAAATGTTTTACAACTGTCTCTCTCTAGGAACAACCGAAAAAGGCTAATCTGTTAAATATATGTCAATGGCATTTTTAAGTTCCCAATTATTTCTCATTTCTTCCTCTCAATTTGGCTCAAACAGGTATTTGCAAACACTTAGCCTCTGCAGCCTTTCACTCTTTACGGAGAGCTTTGCGAGAGCTCAATCAACGTTAATGGTGCATTTTTAGTTAAGGACACAGAATAGGGAGAAGTCAATTTGAGATCCCAGATGAACAAGTGTCTTCAGAAAGAATGGACATAAATGGGCTTAGAAAGCAGCGCACGAGGGAAATGCGCTGTGCAGAGCACTCGGGAAGCAGACACAATGGGAAGAGCGCAGCACTGCAGGGCCTTTCAAGCTACATACAATTGGAGCAATGGACTTGATCCAACCATCTATGTTAAACCGTTAAAAGATAGGTGAAAAGCAGAGCAAGCTGGAATTCTATAGTGAGTGCCGAGGAACAGCAAATGGAGAGCTAAGTCTAAAAGGAATGAATGCAGTCATTCAACAATGAAGTCAAAATAGGCGCATTTCCCTGGTTAATTTACCTTGGAAGGACTCTCTAGGTATTGAGCCATTATTAACGACAAAAATAGTATTTAAACTGCCACCATTAGAATTTTGAAGAAACCTGGTCTACACCTGGTATTTTATAAACATATTCCTATGTGTTTTATGTATAAGGGACATATAACATATCTCATAAACATATAGTAAATTCTCACAGCCTTATAACAATCATTGTACTTATGTTGAGCCCCTTCCACTCAGAAAAGATGCTAATTTATATTAATGGAAAAGGTGCACATGTACAGTTAAACAAACTTAAACAGAGAATCAAACTACATGTCACACATATAGAACATGGAAGCATTAATATTATCTGACTTTAACTAGCTTAAAGAAGAGTTATATATTTTTGAAAAATGTTTCCTAAATGTATTGATATGGTTTTAATAAATTTTACATCATCATAAAAGGGGACATGAAATAATAAACTCTAGAATTTGAAGCTGTTAAATACATTAAAAATATGAATCATGCCTTAATTCATCCATCATTAGCATCTTGAAGAAAATAATTATTCTTTAAAATAGTTCATAAGAATTAACCATATAGCAATCAATGGTTTTGACTCAAAGAAAAAAATTACTTTATATATGTCATATTAGATAGCTTCCACAACAGAAAGGCTGGAAAAATCGGCTTTTAGAATGAGACTTCAAGGAACCAAATGAGACAATCAGGATTAAGTTGTTCATTAATTAGGTTGTCAGCGTCTTGCTTTCTGCCCCAGACACAGTGTGTACTGCATGAGTGCTCCTGGCCCCAACAGTATGGGCTACCATCAGAATAAACTGGAACGGGTTCTGCCTCCATGCTTCCTAACCTGTCTACATCATAGCCTCAAGAGTGCTTAAGAGGCGCATTTGAACTTTCAACTTCCCTACCAGCGCATGTGGTCTGCCTTTCCACTCAGGTTCTGATACCATGCTCCATAAAAGAACAGGATTCAAATGCTAGGAGGGCAGCTGTTCAATCCCTTGGCTGATATAGTGGGCTGGACAGGAGCGGCAGTGGTCAATCCGTCTAAATAGAAGCCTCCCACAATAAAGTGAGAAGACATGGCTTTAGTGGACAGTGAAACTGCTCTTTTGTTGTGCCTAATTTTCCCAGTTTCTCTTTGTCCAGATTCATCTTTTGAAAGTCTATCCCTGTCTTATGAGTTGACGTTGGGATTACCAGTCACTGGAGTGGGCACACACACAGCCTGCAGTTCGGGTATGGACTTAGGGAATGATTTCCTTAGTTCATGTCCTTCGCGACGATTGCCAGCTGGGAGGATGTGACACAAGTCTTGGCAGCCATTTGACCGCCACTAGAAGAGCCTGTGTGAAGAATAAGCCAATGAAAACAAAGCAATACTATTGACAGTAGTATCTGAGTCTCCAAATGATGTCTTAGATGTGCCATTTGACTTCCCAATTAGATACCCAATAAGTTCTTTGGGGCAACTAAATTGCTGTCACTTTCAACCAGAAATATTTTTAGTGTGATGCCTAACCTCAGTGAGGGGTACAAAGGACAGTATCACTTTTGTTGAGTCTCAATTTCAGTAATTTGAAGACTACTGTTTAAGACATGAATGTGGTAGTCGAGATGTAAAACCAATTTATAAAATATATTATTCTTAAAAGTAAAGAAAATACAACCTCTCTTAGGACCAAAAGGATGAGAAAACAAACATGAGACTATAAAAGTAACATCTCCAAAACACAGATGCAAGCAACTATATAAGAAATGTATGTAATTCTGCATTTTATGTATTTATACAATCTTTGCTTCTTTGGACCTCCAGTTTCTTGACTCTTGTTTAAGAATCTTTAGCTTCTAAAGTTGTGACTGAATACTCAAAGTTCATTTTAGTCTCACAATTACATTTTCTGCTAATACCTATTGACATTGACATTTTCTGCTACTACATATGGACTAAGGAAAGAAAGGCATAGAAAATACTCAAGTAGAACAGGTTTTTGAATGACAGATTTCAGTTTATACAGAATATAATTTGGTGACATTTAAGAGTCTATATCAAGTTGCTCTATGAATTTGTATTTAATTTTACTATACTCTTACTTTGTAAACTAGAACCCTTTTTATTTTTAACAGAAAAAAGATCCTGATTTTGATACCTTTCTAAAAATATTTCAGTGAGATACATAGAACATGATTTTAATTTTTGATACATAGTATAATTTACATGTTCTGTACTGTATGTATGCATATATAGGTATGTATTATGAAATAGGATCTCAAGAAGCCTAGGCAGGTCTCCAGTTCTTTAGGTAGAGGATGACCTTGAACTTGTGCTCCTCTGCTTCCTGAGTACTAAGATTATAAGTAAGCATGTGCTAGCCTGTCTGGGTTATGGAGCCCAGGTCCTCCTGAGTACAGGGAAGCACTCAACCGCCTAAGCACAGCTTTGTCTTATCTTAGCCATTTTGGTTTGGTAGACTGTAGATTGCAATGCACATGAAGTTTACCATTTAAAATTTTCTTAAGTTCACAGTTCACTTCCAACCATCGTCCTCATTCGTCTTTAAAAGCTCCAGACCTTGTCCCCATCAAATATATTATTTTCCTTTAGGCAAGGTATCCGTCCTTCCCCTTTTTGTTTTTATGGATCTGACTACTATAGGTAATTCATATGCATGTAAATATATAATATCAGTTTAAGAGATTTTTGAGTGGACTATTTCCCCAGACATGCTTCTAAGGTTCATCCATGCTGTCGTTTGTCACAGTTTTTCCTTCTCCTTCGAGATTGTTAGGAATCCATTGTGTGTTTACACCACATTTGGTCCAACAATTCATCTACCTTTGGGCTATTTACGTGACCTTCCTATGAATACGTGTACAAACGACTGTGGGAATCCTTGCTCTCAGTTCTGTTGGGCACATGCTCCTCGCAGATCTGATAGAACATGCGGCAGTTCCACCTGGGTTTCCGAAGAGCCCTCGTGCTTTCCAGAGCTGCTCCATCTCTTTCTAGTCTCACAGCAGTGCACAAAAAGACGTTAAAGGATGTGCTGCATGTTATAGTGTGTGCACTCCTTTAATCGAGAATCTCAGAGGCAGAAGCAGGGTGATTCCTGTGAGTTTAAGGTCAGTCTAGTCTACAGTCAGTTTCTAAGCTTAGAAAACAAACATTGGATGATTGTTCAAAGTGGCATCAAGACATCATCGTAATGTTAACAAAATTACCAGCTAAAGTGCTTCCAGATTTTCTCATTTGCATATTTTCACAGAATTGGAATGCTGCTTACAACTTTTTATGTTATCTATCTAAATATTTCCATGACATTACAAAGACAACATGATCATCTTGTGTGTGTGTATGTGTGTGTATGTGTGTGTATGTGTGCGTGTGTGTTTCAGAGTCTTGTGTAGTTGTGTAGTCCTGGGTGTTCTAGAACTGGCTGTGTAGACTAGACTGACCTTAAATTCACAGAAGTAAACCTGCTTCTGCCTCTCAAATTCTGGGATTAAAGGAGGAGTGCACACCACACCTGGCCGTAATTATAAATATAACCTGTGTCTTATGTTCAACAAAAAAAATACTGTAATTTTCTCAAATTACAGTAATAAAGGATGCATAAAAAGATGCAACATTCAAGTTGGTAAAATTTTTGTTTTGTTTTGTTTGTGAAACAGAGGTTCTCTGTGTAACCCTGGCAGTCTTAGAACTTGCTGTGTAGACCAGGCTGGCCTCGAACTCACAGAGATCTATCTGCCTCTGCCTTCTGAGTTTTGGGACTAAAGGTGTGTGCCACCACTGCTAACTGCTAAAATTATTTTCTGGCCTTATAAATATATAAAAACACATTTGTAGATAAATATTTCCTTTAATGATTCCCATAGGAAAATATTAATCTGCTAAAAGACATGCATTTTGACCATTGCTAATATTAAATTTCTTTCCAAAGCTGTTTTATAGATTTGTTTTATCCCACCATTCTAAGCAAAGGAGCCCATGGCAGGAGGTCCTGTTATTCTTCTGTGAGCCACTACTCCTCTAACCAATTATCTATCACTTAATAATCACAAAATAAATGGGCGTGCAATGAACTTCCCAGGTCAGACAGCATCAGGCCAATTTAATCTCTATTTATATAGAACAAATAAGGTGGTGCAGGCAATATTCAACACAACTTAAGTGCAATTGGTGCTGTTTTTTCTTGTTTGTTGTTGAAAATAATTTTCATACAATATAAGCTGACCACAGGTTCCCCTTCCCCGTCTCCTCTGAGATACTCCCCAACTCCCCACCCTACCAGTTCCACACCTTCTCTCTCTCTCTCTCTAGAAAACAAGTAAAGTTTTTAAAAATCCAGGATTTAAGAAAAAGAAAATAAAGTACTGTAAAGATACAAAAGTGCTAATTTTTTAACTCATTTTGTTTCTTTTTCTTTCTTTTTTTTTGTAAATTTTAGTCATTAAACCACAACCTCTTCAAGTTAAATATATCTGTCTGCCAAACTATTTAGTACAATTTTTTGCACACAGGAGGCATCAATTGGGTTAAATTTATTTCACCGTATGTTTTTGTTTTTTATTGACTGGGG
Source organism: Bramus lutescens (assembly GCA_001685075.1). Taxonomy (NCBI): domain Eukaryota; kingdom Metazoa; phylum Chordata; class Mammalia; order Rodentia; family Cricetidae; genus Bramus; species Bramus lutescens. The sequence continues at coordinate 3,421 of LOEQ01004776.1, read as the reverse complement.
AAAACTTTTTAACCATGATTAAAAGTAAATTATCCACACATTAACACATTACAAGGATTGACTCCCGCTCCGTGTTACAACTATGCAATAAAATCAGCAGATAAAGAGGAAGTCTTATAAAACTGACTTGAGAGTCAATGCAGTATTCAATTCTACAGACTGTAAATGATAATAGGCATGTTACTAGGACTTTCAAACTCTTCCCAAAGCAATCTTCAAGGCTAATCACATAGACAATCATTCTTTTCATTTCTATAGCAATAACAAAAATTTAAGCAATATCTCTTGATTGAAGCTGTCTTGGAAATTGCTTAGTTTGAGACCTTATTTTAAAATGCAACAAGCCTGAAATGTTAAATGCAATTTGCCATGCAGCCTAGAGAAAGAAATGAAGTGTTTGGTACATTTTTCCTAATTGTTCATGATTGCAGCCTGGGTAGCCCAAGCGCTTTATCTTCAGAATCTCTTCTGAGGGCCTTGTCATCTTTGACCACTAGTTTTAATCAAAAGGAGGCTAAAAATAAAGTGACTTCACTATTACAAGGGAGAAACATTCACAATGCCAGCTTTAACATTTTATTTAATTGACCTTACAGAAAAAGCTCTCAGTGGGTAAAGTGTTGATTCTTAATGAATTCTAATTGACTACGGTGGCGTATTACCCAGTGTCAATGCTGACGAACATCACTCTGCAGAGAAAGTTAGCAGCTCAGAAACAGTCGCCTTTGGGTTTTGGTCTGTGTAGCAATGGGTAGAGCTCACTGTTAATTTTAAATCTGCTATTTAGAAAGTCTACATGCTTTTTTAAAGAAAAAGATCACTTTCATTAAAAAGTTTATAAATTCGCCTTAATTTCTACCCATAAATATGATCAACTTAACACAAAAATAAGAGCAGAAACAGAGTTACCTTAAAACTGAGCTCTGGAGTGACCACTGGGTGTTATCCTGAAGGCTGGAGAGACTGGTGACCCCCAGTGTCGAATGATCCCCTCTGTGTAGGCAGCAAACTAGAACTGTGATGTCAGTACTGACCCAATATGTTTTCCATAGCTCTATGGAAATCAAATCTTTCCTCCAGGTAATAGCAGTGTTTTTCTAAAATTTTCATCATTTTAATATTGAATAAGTATCCATGCTCATTATTTAAACAACACACCCCCCNAAAAAAAAAAACTTCATGTTACTTAGTCCATGCTTGATAAGAAGTGAGGAAAATGCTGGTCTAGTAAATTGAAGATGGATCAGAGAGGATGGAGTTCCAGATGCTGTCAGGTAGGGGTGCTTTTGTGTAAGAATGGAAGGAGCCATTTTCCTTTTTAGAGTACAGATGTCAACCAAAAGAGGAGAAAATAGGCTTCAGGTTCTTGTTCTGAGGTTCTTCACTAAGACACGCAGCAAATACTTTGCATTCCATGCATCAGTAGAAAGGGTAACAAAAACTCCCTCTGGATGAGTTTGCCTCACATTTAAGCATTTTCTTTATGACGTATTCAAGTTAAACAATTTCTACTAAATATTAGAAAGCAGATGTATATGTAAAAACAAGTATCTAGTTTTTAGCCTGAACTCAATAAAGGTTTTTTGAGTTTTAAAAATCGATTTTAATTAGTGGATTAATTAGTAAACTTTGTAAACTACATGTGAATGAGGCAGACAAAAGCCTGAGTTTGGGGGAATGTGCTGAGATTAATAAATGTTAAAGTTAGTTAAGCCACTGGCAAGCTTCCAGGCGCATGCGCTCCCTTGCACATGCAGGGCAGCAGC
>LOEQ01004775.1:150065-169172 GCA_001685075.1 Bramus lutescens | reverse complement strand
ACCCTCTCCCATGGTCCCCATGCTCCCAATTTACTCAGGAGATCTTGTCTTTTTCTACTTCACATGTAGATTAGATCCATGAACGGCTCTCTTAGGGACCTCTCTGTTATCTAGGTTCTTTGGGATTGTGATTTGTGGGCTGGTTTTTGTCTTTCTGGGTCTGGTTTACCTCACTCAATATGATGTTTTCTAGATCCATCTATTTGCCTACACATTTCAAGATGTCATTATTTTTTTCTGCTGCACCTTACACATTCTTAGTGCTCATCACATTAAGTGACTAAATAGGACCATTTCCTTACAATACACCATTGGCAGAATTTAATGCTACCATTTACAAAGTAAGAGAGGAAAGTCAGGAATGTGTGAAGATTGTATCACACATGGATTTAACTTACTTAATTCAATCAAAGACACATTTAAAATCTTTTTAACTGAAAGAATATTTAAATCAGTATGTGACTCGGGTCCAAAACTTATCATAAGGAGGGCATGAGTGGCAGGATTTTCTGGTGAATAAATCCTACCAGTCAGGTAGATAAGTGGAGTAAGAAAGGCCACGGCAGGCTTGAGGAAGACACTGAGGGACTACATGGGGCTATATGGACCTACAACAATTCCTCTAGGACTATACAAACACAGTTATGTACTGCATATGCTACAGGCCATTTAAGGATTTTATGGGTGATTTCAAAAATACCTTTGACTCAATCACACATCATCAACTGGCTTTTGAATTTGGCTTTCTGCCCTGATCCAACACACTTCCATCAACTACAAGCCTCATAGAGAAGCTTATGGGCAGCAGAAAATCTCCCTATGCAAACAATACAGTAAGAACAGGGCATTTCAAAAATAGCTCCGAAGTCACTCCCACCTGGAACCAATGTATGCAAGTTTGAAAGAAATTGCCGAAGTGTTTTAAAAATAGATGAAGATTAATGAAGACATTAGATAATACCTTACAAAAAGAAATTTAAAAACCAGATACCAGAAAAGCCTTCCGTGCCTGTCCTGTATTGCTTTAAGATGATGACAACTTTGGCTTCAGTCTCTCAGTGCTAAGCCTAAAAGAAAGGACTTTGTTTAAAGGAATGGATGTCTAATCAGATACCTTACTTTTCAAACCGAGTTATGCAAACAGTTATGGTCCTACCAACACAAGCCTTAAGGCGTCAGCAAACCCAAGACTGGCAACTGAATTGATCCCAAGAGTAAAGATCTCCTTAAGTGTCTGGTAAAAGCCATAGTCACCCCGTAAGAAAATCACACTCAAACTTCTGCACCTAGATTGTTCCCAAAGGACGAGCTGAGTAAGCCCTAGAAGATGTCTACTACTATGGGTAAAAGCAAAGAGGGAGGACTAGTGTAGATTTAACACATGTATCTTGTGTTTAATGTGTGCATTTGATTATCCATTACTATATGTACCACTGACACTCCATACGGAAAAAATCACTTGACAGTCATAACAGTGATACAAATACAAGGTCTAATATTTTCTTGTTAGTGAACCTGTGTGAGTATGCAGACAGCACTTTGGACCCCTGCTGTCAACAAGGCTGTAAATAGCTTTGCACCGTCCATGAGGAGCAGAGATGGGAGGTCAAACCAGTCACATCAAGCACAGAAGTGCTAGAACAGTGAGAAGAGTGGACACAGACCCTAGAAATGAGCCCCACTTAGAAAATAGAAAGTTAGCGTCCAGACCTAACAGGATATCTAGGTGAAGAACAATCTCCAGCTCAGGGTATTTCGGCAGACATACACAGACACCCAAGAGGAACAAAAATGCTAGTTCATAGTGTTCTGTCTGAAGACACTATTGGTCCAGATGCACTTTAGAAAAAAACAAAAAAAATGTTCAACCAAAATATTCAGAATGAGGATTCCTGGAGGCAGGATCACCATTTTGGACTGCAGTAGAGGTTAAGAGCTAGGGGCTGGTTGTTTTGCTTTTCTGACCTTCAGGTTGAACCCCAATAACTGTCTATGAGATTTTATTAATCATGCTACACACACACACACACACACACTCACACACTACACTAAAGAAATTTCATTAGACAGCAATGAGGCACAAGGTCATGTGAGCTGGGTACTACAACACTTTATGACAAGCAATGCATTGCTTCCCCCACAAGGACTCAACCAAGAATGTTTCATGAGTAATTCCTTCAAAAACAACCTTTTTTTTCTATTCACAGTTTTAAAAGAACTGGTGCACAAAATACAATGACTCTAAGAAGGAGCAGGTTGCCCCACCCACATCGTAAGTCAATATAACACATGTTCTCTCTCCCACCTGAGTCAACTTCTGCTCTGAGCAAGCATGTTCATGTTGGCGAAACTGCACGAGGCCATTCAGAGCATTTGTAAAGTGTGGGACACAAAGGGCCTGAAAGTGATGTTATCAGTAAATTATACAAGCTGGCCTTGTACACAAACATCTGACCTAAATATCCATGTTTTAATGTAAATATGCCAAAATAACATGTGTTCTTATTAAATTTATTAGCTAATTTGCATTAAAAATTATTCTCTAAACTCATATAATGATTAGCTTCAACACCATACTCACTATGTTTCCATATACTTCTCCTAATTAGATTTATGAAAAAAATTTAGCTAAGATAGTCTATAAAATAAGCATGACTTAGAGACAGTAATGCAATAAAATCCGCAATCATTCTAAACATCCATGCTTTCAGGATTGGTATAAGCAGGCATACTGAATCGATTGTCCTGTTTATTAGGGGAAAAAAGTCACTATAAAATTAAGCTTCTGCTCTGTGGGTAGAATGAAAGATGAAAATTAAAAATCAAAGACTAACTTCTAACATCTTTAAATTTTTTATTTAATTAAAATCTTTAAACATGTATTTATCTTATGTGTATGTAAGTTTGTGAGCATATACATGTATGTGCCACAGCAAGTATATGGGAGTCAGAGGATAGCTTGTGAAAGTCGGATCTCTCCTTCCACCACGTGTGTGTTCCAGGGATTGAACTCAGGTTGTCATATTTCGCAGCAAGTGCCTCTATCCATTGAGCTATCTGGCCAGCCTCCAATTTTAATAAACATTGTTTGTTTGTTATTTTGTTATTTTGGGGGGGTTGCATATGCCAGATACTAAGGAAGTCAGATTGGTCAGTCTTACTGTGAAAGTATGTTTTTGTTAAATTATATCCATAAGAAATAAAACTATAGGCTTCAGGTACTAGCCAAAAGGGAATAGAGTAGACAATATTTTCTCACCTACCTGAATAAACTTAAAAAGTGGATGTAATATCCAAATAATGGTTTCGAGACCCTGGTCATCAATACTTCTTCCAAGGGCAAACAAGGCCATTACCCTCCCTAAGGAGGAAGGACTCAGAAGTCAGCATGAGGATGGCTTAGTGAGCAGAGAGCTGCTTGGAGTGAAGTTCAGCAGAGAACTGAGCAGAAAACCCAGACATGACTATTACAGCGGCTACAACCTTTCCTATAGTTCAGAAGCTAGAGGAAATATTGAACCTACTACAATTTTAAAAGATTTTAAAGAGTTTAAAAGTCTGAAGTTGACCTATAAAGGGAAATCATAATGTAAACTGGAAAAGCATACTTGACAGGATTAAGAGCTGGCTAGATACTACAGAGACCGGCATACTCAAAGACAGCAAAAGAACACAAAACAGAACAAGGAAACCAACAATGTCAATGAACTACACTGATGCCCAGTGGTTGATGATGCACTTACTCTCCAGAGTCCCTGGAGTGGAGTTGCAGAGATACTTGGCCTGTGACATTCTAGCTATGTAAAAAAGAAGACCTGAGTTCAATTCCAAGAACAATGACAGTATAAAGTCAACCCCTGGGTGTTGCTGGCCAGCAAGCCTGACTAACCTACTCAGATGAGCCCAAAGCCTCTAAGAAACCCTATCTGAAATACCAAGGTGGACAGAGTGGTGTGGGAAGTCCTTCTGCATATGTGTTGCTTTTATTAGTTAATGAATAAAGAAGCAGCTTTTGGCCAATGGCTTAACAGAATATAGCCAGGATGGAAAAGATATATACAGAGAGTAAGCAGAGTCAGGGAGATGCCAAGTAGCCACCAGAGGGGAAAGACATGAGCTACCAGCTAGAACCTTGCCTGTAGGCCAAGAGCCTCACATAAAATACAAAATAATGGAAATGGGTTAATTCTAGATGTAAGAACTAGCTAACAATATGTTAAGCTATTGGCCAAAGAGTATTGCAAATAATATAGTATCTGTAAGATTATTTCAGGAGTCTGGGCGGCCAGGAAATGAAAATGTGGCCTCCAACTACAACAGAGTCTGAGGAATGACACTTGAGGTTGACCTCCAGACTATACTCATATGCACATATGCATCAACACCTACATGAGTGCATACACATACCACACACAAATGCACACATACCACACATACCCATACACATCAATGTACACACGAGGGCACACACACACACAGTCTCTATGAGATTAAAAATCAGGGATAGAGTCTTTGAAGAAATATTGGTTTATGGATTGACAGCTAGAAATATTTCAAATTTGATGACATATATGCATAATGAACTCAAAGAGAAAAAAATCTGTGGAGGATCCTGCCTAAGCATCTAATAATCAAACTGCTAAACCTTCTTTAAAAAAAAAGAATAGAAATAGTGATTAGAGAAAAATTCTTATTAAAGCAATGTAAAGAGGAAAACAATGCAAAATATTTTTAAAATATGTATGGTGGTTTGAAAGAAAATGGCCCCCAAAGGGAGTACACTATTAGAAAGTGTGGCCTTGTTGAAGGAAGTGTGTCACTGTGGGGTGGGCTTTAAAGTCTCTTTTTCTCAAGCTTCACTCAGTGTGACAGTTGACTTCCTGTTGCCTGCAGATGCAGCACTCTCAGCTCCAGCACCACATCTGCCTGTACACTGCCATGCTCCCCTTTATGGTCATAATAGGCTGAACCTCTGAAACTGTAAGCAAGTCACCCTCAATTAAATATTCTCTTTGTAAGAGCTGCCATAGTCACATGTCTCCAATAGTAAACCCAAACTAAGACAGTATGAAAGAAAATAATTCTAAAATCTCATGTTCAAAGATACCTTCAAAAATAAGGCAAAATAAAGACATCTTGCACATCCAAACACCATGGGATTTATTATTACCAGTAGACTTGCACTGCAAGAAATGTTACAGAAATTATACCACAGAATTATAGTGACAAAAACAGTATGGTACTGGCACAAAACATATACACAAATGAGGTAGAATAAAAGACACAGAAATAATCCACTGCCACCTGGTTCTTGACAAAGGAACCAAAAGCACTAGAGAGAAACAGTCTCTCTGACAAGTGGTACCAGGGAGGCTGAGTGTCTTTAGTAAGAACCAAAACTAAATCCTGCCTCTCCTGCATAAAATCAACTCAGAAGAGACGAAAAATTGTAGTGTAACCTATGACTTTGAAGCTACTAGACTAAAGGAAGAAATAAGATACAGGCACAGGTTTTCTGGGCAGGACCACATCAGCTCAGGAAACAAAAGCAAAAGAGACAAATGGGACTGCATCAGACTAGAAATCTGCATGATAAAAGAAACAGAATGAAAAAGGCCTACAGAAAGGGAGAAAAATCTTTGACATCTATTTGTTTAACAGATTAATATATAGAATATATTTTAAAAACTCAAAAAATAAACACCAGAAGAGCAAATAATTCAATAAATGAACCAAACTGAACAGTTCTCAAAAGAAAAAAATTTAAATGACTAATAAACACACACACACAGAGAAATCTAACCTCTTTACCATCGAAATGCCACCAAGAGTCCATCTTACCTCAGACAAAACTGCTTTTTTTCAAACAAATAAAACAAAAACCAAAAGCAACAAATGCTGATAAAGGTTTAGAGGAAGAAAACCTAATCACTGCTCATTAGCCACTATGAAAACCAATACAGAGGCTTTTCAAAAAGTTAGAAATTGAACTTCCATATGACTCAATAGTGTTTCTTCTACATATGCTCTCAAAGGAATCTAGGCAGCTCACTACTGATACACTATGGACATCATTGCTCTATTCACAAAGCTGTAATAGTGTGTAAGCCTTCAAGTAATGGGTCAAGCAACTTCTCAGTGCTATGTCAATAGAACAACAAAGAAGTTTACCTCTAAGGATGCAAATAAGGAAGAAAGGTTATCGAGGGAGCAATGAAGGAGACATCAAGGGGTTGACAAAGTAGGAGGTGACAAACGGGAAAGCAGGGGGTAATAATGAAGAAGAGATACGGGTGTGAGATCACAAATGTCAAACGCCACAGCATGGGACAACCCAGGAGTCAGCAGCAGCCTGCACATACAGACCTTATTAAGTGTTTTAGTTTGAAATTCATTTTCAGATGTCCAAGTGCTGACAGAAGAAATGAGTTCAAAATCTTCCCTTCTTAATGCCCACTGGGCAGCACAGAATCAAGACTCTTCAGAAGGAACAATAAAGTCAACAAAAGAATCAGAAACAAAGTAATAGCCACATGACAATTACCATTTCCTACAGAGTATATGCACACACCTCTAGAAAAAAAATCTGAAAAGCTGTAAAAAGAAAGTGGCTTCTGGAAACTGAAAAAGGGACTAGGATTGAAAGCATGATCAGACCACAAACTTTAGCCAGAGTGCATGGTGAAATCAAGTTGGCACTCAACAAGAAGCTTCCTCCCAACTGGCTAGCTTTCATAGTACTGGAAGGTGCTATACAGTGCTGGGGTGGGAGAGGTCATCAACAATCTTACCCAGCTGTGAACCCTGTGAACTACAATAACAATCGTGAGATAAGCATATGGGTGCAACAATGACATGAAAGTTATAGAGGTAGCCAACCACTTTCTGATTGGATTTAAGGCCTACTCCGCAGAAGGAAATGTATGCCTGATACTACAAATATGACCAAGAACCCATGGTTGGAGAACTTTATAATACAATTTTTTCTTAAATGGACATAGTATCAATCTGCCCCCTAAATTCATTATCTCTATATTCATAGATTTGTGCAGCTCTCAGACCTCATCAGAGAAATTTCCTTGTGCAGTGAGCAGCAGTTAACATAGAAAGTCACAGCTGGTCAAAATCCAAAAGAAAGCTCAGCCACAAAGGGAACATCTATACCACAGCTCCCAACAAGGCTCTGATCTCATGAAGGAAAGAGTCAGGATTTCTAAACATGAGTTCAAAGCAGCTGTGGTTGCCAGCATGGAGTGCAGAGGAGCTCATGAGCCCCGCCCACCTTGGCTAGGAAACTATTGCCAGCAGATCATTTCTGAAGAGGGAGAGTTTTCTTTAAGGACTTGGCCCCAGGTACGCTAAAAATGCTCCAGTGGATGGTCCCACACTAATGATTATTATGGCAACACAAATTGGCATCAATGGGTTTTTAAAAAAGGATACAAAGTTGAGAAAGTGTAGATCTGGGAGGAGTTAAAGAGAGAAGAGGAAGGTGAATATGATCAAAATACATTGTATATATACAGGACAGTCTCAAAAAATAATGAAAATACTGTTTTAAATTTAAAAAAATTATAGTCAGAAGCCTCTTCAGTCCAATCTAATCCATAATACTCTTCATAAATGTAATCTATTCATATATTTTTTTTAATTTTCTACAACTGAGATGGCCTGTTCCCATCTCAGAGTTGACTGTATGTGTCCACTGGAGATACTCTGCTAGGTTAAGGCTCTTTATTTTTAGTATAAATGAGACCCTTACTATAACTGCCAAGTTCTGACAACATATTCACTTCACATTTTAAAGCAGACCCAAGGCTCCTTCTCACCAGATGATTCCAACTGGAATTACTTTCATACAAGCTAAAGCTTAGGAACTATACCAACATGCAGCTACATTTTGACTGCAATGACCAACGTGGACTGTTACATACACAGCACTGGAACACATGGAAAGACAGGCAGACATGAGCTAAGAACCATCACTAGCTGCTCTCCTGGTTCTGACATATAATTCAGGATAGTTTTAGCAATTCCTTATTCTTAGAAATCCTAACCAGATCTAAAAATTTAATGCTCAAACATATAAGGAACACTAGTAGTCAAACATAAGTTAATTAAAACTGCTTATTTGTTATTATCTTTTATTCAACTAGATATAATGACATTATATAAAAATTTTCCTAAGAAATTTTCAGTATGGATCTTCAAACTACTTTTACATAGATTCTATAATTGGAATATATAAATTAAACATATGTTTCACACCTGCCACTGATGGATATCTGTGAAAGCATCATTTACTTCCACCTTACATTGAGAAACAGGAAACATGCAAAGCCCACAATGAAAAGCAACAGTTTACCCAAATAAATAACTCTTCAAGAAACAGATTTCTAACAAAGTCCCGAAATCAAGATGCAACAAAAGAGAATAATCTTCCTCATCTCCTGCTAGATGATAGATTACTAGACTCAGATGAGAAGGTACCTAAAATATGTATAAGCTGATCTAAAGGGTATTTTTGTTTCAGTATCATAAATACTTTCTGTAAGTCAGCATTTGAACCTTGTGTAACTTATAAGTTATAAAGTATAGAAAAGGTTTTTAAGATAAAAAATAAGAGTAATTTTGAAACGTAATTAGCAAATGTATTTCAAAGACCATTGTCTGCTCCTGAAGAAAAACTTCACTGGGACTTCAGATGAAGAATAAAGAAAACCAACCTTCAGTTGTTTTCTCCACAGAGCATGATAAAGAGCACACTGGCAACTATGTGAGATATTTTTCAAAACAGAGAAGGCTGGGCATCTAGGGATGACTGGTTCACTGTTCTGAATTCACCTTTAACAGCCATATTCTCTAGTTACACTCAGACTGTATTAAACAGCAATCTATTACTTAAGAGCATCCACTATGCCAAAACAGAGACTCCTCACAACCAAAGTCTGAGCACACAACAGAACAATGCGCCAGATCACAGGCGGCACAACAATGCTCTTCCAGGTTTTAAAGGGCTGAATGCAAAAACCTTACATTTGCTACATACAATAAACTACATTCATTTCATCGACTTAAAATGCCTGCTCAAAATAACCCTCACTACTTCTTTGTAGCAAGTGATAAGCTTATTAAGCTATTTAGTGGACATTTTTCAATGAATACATTTCCCTCATTCAAATGTAGCAAGCTATCTGAGAGTAATGCTTCAATGAGCATGTTATGTCACATCGTGCACTCAAACCTTGAGCTGTATGTAGACGGCAGTACTCATAATGCAACAACAATAGCAGCTAATGATTTTTAAAAGAAATCAGCTACAAGAAAATTTTCCTCTTCTTTTTAGCAACTATATTACCAAATTAACTATGGTACTCTGGATTCAGTGTACTTTCAATTCACAGTTGAAATTATCCTCTACACCAAACTATCACTGAAATAGAGAAAAGTTGTATGTTCGGTTCTATATTTTGTTCTGCTGTGTCCCATTTCTCCTAATGACAGATGCTGTGGGCTGATCTCACAGGAGCAAGGGAGACCATGCCGAGGTCAGATGTCCTTGTGAGAGGCGAGGAGAGAGGGACATTTTCACAGCTAGGAATGTGGTTAATGCATCCTCTATTCTGGTCTCAAGCTTTTCAGCTGGTGCGTTACAATCCTGCTCTTCAGCAGGGGCACACTCGCCACAGCTTTCTGTATCTTACCTTCTTAAAATCCTAAAGCGTTAACAGAAGAATTACAAAGTAACTCTCTAGTTTGCATTTCCCTTAATACTAAAATAAGGCTTTATCTCTAGTCTAGAACTTTGCTTTTTTAATGCTGCGGAAAGCCTCTGTGAATCTGTTTAACGTATTTACTCTTTTCATCTATTCAGTGCCACTGGGCATAACACGTATTGCAGTGCGTGCCGCTGTCTTACACGGCGCCACATGACTCACTGTACCGCAGCGCACTCCACTAATCCTGTTTGGACAGCTGGGTCCAAGAGCTTCTCAGCTGCATTTTAATTGTTCCATCTTTTTTTTTCTTTCTATTTATCTCTATGGCAAACTACTCAGGAATTTAATTTGTCGGGCTTCAAAAAGTAAATTTTGCCATTAATTTGTTTTCTTTGTATTAAGTCTATACTAAGCATGTGATTTTTCTCCCACAAAATCAAAATACATTAATGGTTATCAATTACTTTTAAATAACAAATTATAATAAGTAAGGTTTGCAAAGGTTTAAAATGGAAAGATGGCTGATCACTACCATTATCTGCTTGACTGTCCTAACAGATGTAGCATTTAGCTTCAAATGGTGGCATAATGTGCATCTTTCAAGATTAGACACCATAAGCAGATGCGTCCTACTAATCAAACATGAAAGAGACATAACCACTAAACAAATGGCCCGTGGAATACAGGTCTCTTTAACACTTACACTTGAATTCTACTTTTTATTGAAACATAGAAGACTTTGGAAAATTTATGAAGAAAACTAGAATGCTCCCACGTTCTGACATATTTGCAACACTGATGGCACGAGCTTCGAATCAATAATGGAGGCAGTGTCTGAGTTAGAGCAACTCCCAGGCCTGCAGCTGCTATTGAAGCCAGGGCCAGAGTTCATAGATGAAATCTGTCTGGTCATTTCCAATCATTAATTTCCAAAGTTAAAACCTAAGTCTAGAGAATTATATAGAACTGCCTAAAAGAAACTTCTGCCTGAAATAATATTTAGCAAAGCACAGCCTAGAACAATGCTTTATAGAAAGGGCCAAATGACTTATGACTCAACTCTTTCAGTGACAAGGCAGAATTCTCTTTTACTTTTAAAAGATGACAAAAACCTGTCTGCACACTGACAATGTAAGGAAATGCTATGATTTGGCAGGCAAGTGGAAACAACAAGACAAAAAAGTATCTTAGAACTGGCATGTGCTCCCAGGGCCTGCACATCATGCTCAGCTCTATTTTCATGGACACAAAGCAGATTAAAGTAGGTTTACAAATTTCTCCTTTTTAAAAGCATACCCTAAACTATACATTTGGAAAGACATTTTATAAAAATTATTTTCATATTTTCTAGGCATTAAGCTTTTTTAAAAGTCACAAGTTTCCTCACTAGAAGATTCTTTCTGCCCAACTTGTGAATTAGTGAGGGAAAGAGTCCATTGTTTAGGAAAGGAATGCTTTAAGTGCTTAAAAAATAAATTGCCTTTGTTTAAGAAAAGTACTTGCTTTGGTATGGCCCTAAACACAAATCAAACACAAAATAATATAAGAAGAAGTATTATATTTTAAAGATGATTTTAAAAAAAATTTACCAAGCAAAAGTTAGAAAGATTTAGTAAAGCTATCTATAAAGATAATGATTTTTAATGAACAGTTCTCAGTCAAATTTACCCAGTGTTCTTGACATCACAGGCAGAGCAGAGCTCAAGACTAGGATTGACACACAATTCCCAATGATCTGTGGAGAGAAAGGAAAGAAGTGAGTAGTAAAACAGCAGGAGCAAAGAGCACACTCACAGACAGCACTCAGTACAGGGCAGACACCCAGAGCACTTGCTAGCTTCCTAATCATACTAACCACGAGAGTAAAATTTAAACATAATAAGCCTTTCCTTCAATTTTATAGAAATTAAAGTTATTTCTATGAATTCTACAAAATACACATAGCATAGGTACAAATACAAAGTCAAAGAATATTTAAATCATACACATTTTATATTATTGATGTGGTTGTTAATTTGAAGCTTTGACAATGAAATAAATAAGAACGCCTTTGCACTTCTGACTAAATCTTAAAGACTGATTGCTGCCAAGTTCTTTTATATAATATCTACTCTGACCTGTTTAACTTTTATACAATTCAGTCTTAAATGTGAAAACACTAGAACCCAAAAATATCTAGACTCTAGTAATCCATTTTCAATGTATCTTCTGTTTACTCTTTCATCTTCAATAGGAAGCACTGAAAACACCGATTAGTATTTATAGTCTCCTCAACTAGACACTGGCTACTGATTGACTTTAAAAACTCTGCACCTTATACATCTGGGTCGATAGACAGAAAGATATATATATACACGTGATTTATGTATTATAGAGGGGGTTCTTTGCCATACATACACATACATACATACACACTTTAAATAGGCTGTAAATATAGACTACATAATAAAAACAGAAATGGGCCAGCAGCTTGTAATCATTCTTCTTAGGCAGCATGTGAGAATATATTACAAAGACCCATTTATTATGTAAGATAAGAGCCTTTATTGTTCTGGAGCCAATGACATATTGCATAAAGTCAAATTAGCCTCAGAACTCACTGTTAATGAACAGAGCTCTTCCTTCTCATTTTAATTATTTAGAATTGAAATACTTTGTCTCAACTATTTGTAGCAACTAAGTTCTTCAGATTTCAAAAAAGTCTTGAAGTACAGTTAGTATAGTCCAAGTTACTCATCAGCAATATGTTTTCTTTAAGAAGAAAAAACGGTCCTTTCAGGAGCATTCCACAACGAGTTACCAAGTTCTGTAGTTCTGTGCATTTACAAGTGAATGGACGCAGTCCAAATTACACAGAGCACATCCTTTGCCACTCACTCAGCATCCTGAAATCTTCCTTTGTGTGTCCGCCGCTTACAAATACCTATCAGCCCAGATAAGCCATTCAGGGTGATTACTAACTAAAGCCCTTGTTTGTCTTGGAAGCAAGAGGAAAGCCACCAGCACCTACAACTCTACCTTACCTTTGTCATCGTTGTGTCATCCTTCTTGGGTGTAAAGTTTCCAAAAAATCTGAGGCTATAGAAACCAACAACAGAAGACACCATGAGATAGCTGTAAGAATGAAGGAAAAACGCTCCAAGGAAATGCACATTTCCCGAAGTCTGAAGCCCACAGGAAAAACAAAACGCAACAAGCCACTGAGGCTTGAGAAGGACTGACTGGCTTTTTCTTCTAGACAAGTGTCTTACTAAATTACCCTTGTCCCAGGAACTAGACAGAAAACTTGTTAACAGACGTAACATTCAGCTGAAGAAAGGATACAAAATCAGAATGATTTCAAGTGCAGCTCCCACAAAGCCAAAAGTGGAGAGAGAGGCGCTTCCTATCCCAGGCCCCTGCAGGGAAAACACTCCTCAGAACCAGTGACACCATTACACAGACAGTTCCAACTGGAAGAAACATCAACCTTAGACTGACCTAAGCACAAACTCAGCAGCATGCTAATCATTTTAACAGGTTCAAAAATAACCTGAATAACTGTAAATGTACTTTTAAGTTTCTTGCCAAAATAATACCAATATGATTACAATACTATTATAAAATGGAACAATGTGCTATTTGAGAAAAGCATTTTGAATGTTCTAGGGAGGTTTTTAAATAGATAATAGTTCAGAGTAGAATACAGACATAAACAAGGTAGAAGTAACATATAAAAATTATACCATAAAGCCTGCCAAATTTAAGATATACTTACAAATGTGTATCCAGTTTCCCTTTCCAAATTTTTTTCAATAGTTCATTACAAAAGTGTGACTGCTAGCACATTTTTTAAAAATGTAAAGTAATTTAACACAATAAAAAGCAATGCATAAATTCTCACAAAAATTATCAATTTCAAGACCTACCTTTACCAAGAACTTAGACAAAACAAAATAAGTAATGTTCAGATACTGATAACTGAAAGCAACCATCAGTCCCCCATTAAAGCAGGAACAATATTTTCAAAGTTTACTGATAGAGATTAAAAGATAATCTCTGAATGCATATCACCATTTCCCTGGTCATTTTAAATTACAATGGCAGCCAGACTAATAAAACAGAAACCAATAAATAATATCACACATTATATATACATTCTAATTTAGACATAAAGGAATAAGAATACCATGGCAATTCCACTCATGAATAAAGTGATGATGGCATGGGACTTATCCTTTTTTGTCATTTAAGAGAACATGGACAATGCCAAAAGCAAGTGGTCAGGTTTTAGACATGCTATCCCAAATTGGACCCTAGGAAAGTCCCTTGTTGTAGGTGTTGGGTTCCCTAATGCAGAGAAGAGGAGCCTCCTCCTTCCTCAAGGCAGGACCCAGAAGCAGTGGAGCATATGGTTAAGGAGCAGCACACCATACCATCACGGTTCAGCATGCCATCACTGTCCACTCCTCAGCAAATGGAAGCTAAGCTTTCATGAATTTTATATTAAATTCATCCACTTTTCTCTCATTATGCCTTTTGCTATTAAGACCTCTACTATGAACCCAGTGCTATATAAGAAAAAGATCCTACTTTCCTACATTACAAAGGTATACTGGCCAAGATGGAAAGATGTTCTGGAATACTCACTCTCTCAAGAGAGACTAAGGGAAAATTAAAAAGAGTTCATACATTTACACAAGCATACAGGGAACCCTGGGGGTACAAGTCACTGTACTGTACAGGAAGGAGATGACACAAAATGCACCCCACTCTTCTGTTCCACTATACTAGGGTGAGAGTCAACAGAAATCACAGGAGCAACTTCCTGGTGTGGGAATTTGGTATAAGAAAAAGACAAAGCTGAGCTGCAAAAGAGGAGTGCCTTTGCAGCAGGCCCTCCAGTGAGAACTGACGGTGAAACAAGGTGATAGAAGGTGGCAGGAAGGCCCAGCCACGCTGCTGGTTGGGAAAGTCAAGACAATGGCTAAAAAAAATTAAAAGCAGGGTACCTCCATCTCAGATGAAAAGAAAGGAATTAAGAAAGAGACTGACTTTTTTTCTGTGAGGAAAAAATGGCAACATCTGGCTTAAGAGAAAAATGACATAGTAAGTTCAAGAGGGTCTTAAAGACACCACTATGAGGACTGGAAAACCTATTGACCTAGAAAAACAAAATGTACTTCAAAATGTAAATCAAGTAACATTTTATATATTCAAAAGCTACCATGTCTGGTGGCCCACACCTGTAATCCCAGTACAAAGGATAGGTAGGAGCAGGAGGATCAGACGTTCAGCCATCCTTGGCTCCAGAGGGAGTTTGAAGCCAGGCTGGGCTACATGAGATCCTGTTCAAAAACATAAACACATGCATGTGTGTGTACATGAGTGTGTGCATGGATGGGCATATGAGCATGCATGCACACATACACACACAGACACCACCACCATCAGCCACAGCAGCAGCAGAAGAGGGGTATTTCCAAACTTTATAGACAGCTGGAAAAGTGTTGCAAGCTAAATATAGTGGCATACATCTGTAACCTCATCACTTAGGAGACTGAGGCAAGAGCATTGCAAAAGGATGACAAAAGACAGCAAATCAACTACAAATATTTGAAGATATATCTCTTCCTAATAGAGCATATATTCGAATATATACCAGAACCTAAAGAAAATCATCAACTTTTTATTTGGGACTACTTTTGAGGTCTTAATGTGTAGTCCAGGCTGGCCTTGAACTACAACTCAAAACATTTAGTCTCTTAGGTGCTAGGAGTACATGCATGTGCCACCAAGACTAGTGGAAGCACCAATCTTTAAACCAGATAAGGATAAAGTTAACTCATGAAAAAAGTACATCTGGACTCTCCTCCAATAACCACACATTTTAAACGAGTCTCATAGATTCTGTGATACTTCGGACACTCATTTCCCTCCACTTATATAACTATATATATATAGTTTTATATATATAGCAAACTTGTTAAATCTAACTGATCTGCTCTTTATACACTATTTTAAACCATGCATTTTCTTTAAAGAATTCCAAATAAAAACTTCAGTAAAAATCAACATCATGTCTGACATTGAAGTCTATAAATAACACTGATACTTGAAAAAATGCCCTAGAAACCAAAGCGTACATGTGTGCATGTGTGCGTGAACATGTTTGTGAAAGCTCTTATTCAGAGAAATTCACAGGGCTTAGGATGCTTACATTCAGAAAGGTGTTTCCAGGAACTTACACAAAATATTCAAACCCACATCTAAAAAGACTTTTGAATGCGTTTAACTTTACCCTTGTTCCCTTTGGCATTGCAGTCTCATCAACCAGTAGGCAAAGAATATTACACGCCACCAAGAGGACCGAAATGGACTGCAACAGAGAGAGAGCTGTCAGGTCCCAGTTTCAAACACTCCTTTTGACAGTGCACATCACATGTGTCTTTCAGAATGGGGAAGTACAGTATATACAAGCACTCCGAGACAAACTGCAAGCATTTTGTAAATTATAATTTCAAGATTTATGACAGAAGGTAACAATACGGATGGATTTACTGTGTAGACTTCTCAGTGAGAAGTCCACAGCTCCCCTGACTTTCTGGGGCTGAGCTCTGGCACAGCTCATCTTAGAAAGGAATTCCACTCCTGCAGCTTTTGGAGCAGCAGTTATGCTTTGTGTTTTCTTAATTCTACTCAAGCAAAACCTGCAGTTCCTGTTGCATGAGGAAGTGTAACCTTAAGGATTTATCTAATTGTCATTCATTTCCATTCTTTGCTGTGCTGAATTTTTACAAATTGAGATACAGACAGATTTTGATTCTGTTGATAGAAACCCAGTTAACTGGTAACAGCTTAGCTAAAGGAAACAGCAAACAAAAGACAATACAGTTTATTTAAGCCAGCAAGCAACTTCTTACTGTTTCAATAAGAAGTAGAACCATAACAGCAGGATACACCAGATTTCTCTCCCATGCCGAAGCCTTTTTTCGCCTCTCTATTAGAAAGAAAAACAAAGTAAAAATTTCAGCAATTTCCAAAAATTCTCTCCAGGTTCATATTTTCCTCACACCTCATTATACTGTGACCAGTATACACTATTTTTTGTTTTCTGAAAAACATAAATTTTAAGATAAATTGTTTTTTATTTTCATCTATAAACTATAAAAATCCATTTAAAATTAGCTTGCTACATTAAAAGTTCAATGTCATGAAGCTTAAATTTCAGCTTAGTAAAGACAATTTTGCTTTTAAGAAAATATATCAGTAATAAATAGCTCACTTTTAGGATGAAGAATATGTGTACTTGACACACATGTATATACTGACATAGGCAGATATTTGAGGGAATAAAGGAGTGTGAGTGACAATCCCCTCTGGTCTCAGGTCCCAAGGCTGAACATCTGTTTTCCAGAGGCTATAAGGGAACTTGCCATTCTAGATGAAACAAACTACTTCACACCACACCCAATCCATGCTATGAACACTAGGGAAGAGGAATTGAACTTGAAAACCATCTCTAGATGTATTAGAGCAACAAGTTAAGGAAAGCAAGAGGCCAATATTGTGTGATGTAGTGGAGGTGAGCCCTCTCTGTGAGCATCCATTCCCAGCAAGGCAGTTTTCAATATGGAGTTAGTATGGGCCCAAGAGTAGAAGTCAAGAGACAATGCGTGGCAGGGGCCTTGAGTGGCTCAGCAGTTCAGAGCACCTGCTCCTCATCCCAGAGGACCTGGGTTTGGTTCCTAGACCCACATTGTGTGGCTCACAACCACCTGTAACTCCTGCTCCAGGGTTCTGCGTGTACCTGCCCACATATGGCACACATACAGCCAAGCAGATACACACACACACAAGTTAACAGGCCATCAGTGAGTATAAAACATTAAGTTGATCTGAAAACTTTGCANACACACACACACACACACACACACACACACACACACAGAGTTTTCTTTCCCTTTACACTTGTGAAAGAGGCAAAAGCAGCAGCAATGCTGAGGCAAACTCTTAGGAAACCCAACAAAGGCAAGGAGGAAAAACAAAAACCAAGAAGCTTGGAGTTAGCAAAGAAGTCAGAATTTTAGAGGGCAAAATCCCAGAGAGAAGAAATAGGTTAAGAAGTAAGCCTGCCATGCAGATCCCTTCTTCCCTTCTTCCTTGGGACCTCAGTAGTGAGAATGCTATGAAAAGGAAGAGAGAGATACAGGTGAGAGGCAAAGCTGCCAGGGCCAACCTAAAGTCCACTAGGAAGAAGAGTCAGAACCAATGAAAAGCAATACCTTAGAAACAGAGATAGTCAGACAGTGTATGGCCATTCTAACAGCCTACCCAAAAGAAGAAAATGTCCTCCAGCTTCTATAATTTTAAGAAATATCCAGAAATCAGTCAAACATTATCAGGAGGTAAAGAAGAAACAGAGCCAACAGGAACAGACCCTCAATTGTCCACACACAGACTAACAAAAAGAGGCCTTAATTGATAGTCAACTAAATAAATAACAAAACAACAAAACTCACAAATAAATCTGAACCAATGAAAACAGCCAAATGAACATCCTAGAGCTGAAAAATACTGTAAATGTAAAATGAAAAATTCAATAAGAAGTTTAAACACAGTATGGCACATCTGGGAAATACTAAAGTGGAAAACAGACCAGAAGACAGCATGAGAGGCTAGGATACAGAAAACAAATGATAAGAAAATAGGGAAAAGTCTAGTGTGTATTTAACTAGAATCTGAAGAAATCAAAGAAAATGGGACAGATAAAAACTGATAAGGTGGCCTGCTGGGTGCCATTAGGGCCTGGTGGATGAAGGACACTTACATTCCCACCTGGAGTAACTTACCCAGGGTGGGGAGGAGAAACCATCAGCCAGCTCTGGTGCCTGGTGGTCAGCGCCATTAGAGTGAGCCAATATATGGTGGGGTGTGAGAGAGAGAGAAGCAGAATGGTCTATGTCCTGTGGGGAGAAGCAGATATAAAGAGGCAAAGGCAATAAGGAACAGGCTGATGAGGGAAGCCTGCTTGCCACCAGAGGTCACGTTGACTTTCAGGCCTGGGCTGCTGCCAAAGGCCATGTCTGGGTCTATGGCCCTGTCTTATCTGTGGTCTGTGTTGATGTCTATGGCTCCTGTCATCACTGAAGGCCATGAGAATGCCTGGGGTCTGGGCTGCCACATGTGCCACGTTGGTGCCCGAAGGCCATGCCACCACAGGGGCCACCCTGAGCTAAGTGGCCTGCACTGCCACCTGGGGCCATGGAGACATTAGGGCCCAAGCTACAGCCCAGGGCCATATCTGGGTCCATGATTTTACTGCAGCCAGAGTCCATACTGACAACTATGATACCTGTTGCCATCAAGGGTGGTGCAATGCCTAGGAACGGGCTCACCACCTGGGGCC
>LOEQ01004775.1:126469-150047 GCA_001685075.1 Bramus lutescens | reverse complement strand
CTGGGGCCATATTGGTGTCTGAGGGCCACCCTGTGGCTGGAGCAATGCTGATCTGAGTGGCCTATGATGCCACCTAGGGCCATGACGACATCTGGGCCCAGCTGTTGCTAGGAACCAGACAATGATCCCTCCATAGTCAGGTCTCTGTATTGATGTCCGTGGCCCATGTTGCCACCAAAAGCCACAAGGATGCCAGAAGTCTGTGCTACCACCTGGCCATGTTGGAGTCTGGGGACCATGCTTCTGCTGGGCCCATTCTGATCTGAGAGGCCTGCGCTACCACCCTAAGTGATGGTGACAACTGAGCCCAAACTGTTGCTGATGCTCATATCTAGGTCTATGGCTCTGATGCAGCTGTGGTCTCTGTTGATATCTGTTGCCCATGTTGCCACAGGAGCCCATTTGAACCATGTGTTAAAGTACAAGGGCTGAGCTAGCACTGGCTCTCACTGGCCCAGAGAGAGCAGCCCTCTACCACTGGAGAGCTGACCCTGCCCCCTCATCCAGCCCCTCATAGGAGGCTCCATCCATGTACATTTGGGAAAGCTGGCCCCATGCCTCATCATGGGCATGGGAGAGCTGGGTCTGCCCCTCATCTGAGGGGTGGTGGTCCCAGCAGCCCAGATAAACCAAGTCAGCTACCACCCAGGTACACATCTAGAGCTTTGAGTTGGCACTCCCCAATATCTACCTCAGCTATGACCTGCTAGAGTGCATGAGGGACTGGTCCTGCTCCATAGCCACAGGATCTCCATGACTCAGGGCAACAGCAGGAGATCCGAGAGGAGATTCTGTGAGGGTCCAGCACTGATGGTATACCAGAAGCTAGAGGCCTTGAACCAGACCAACAACTCACTACACAATGAACATTTTCAAGTAAAGCTGTTTGGACAGAAAGCATGAGACACTGCAGCTCCCAGTGTCACTGAGACGAATAAAGAGGCAATAGAGAGGCAAGGAAAATGGAGTAGGGGAGGTCTTTTGTTTGTTTAATTAATATTCTTATTTTTATTATTACTTTAAAGTTTTTCTTGGTGGGGGAACACTACAAGAGTGAAGGATAGATATGGAGAGACTGGGAAATGAGTGGAACTGAGGCTCACGATGTTAAATTCCAAAAGAATCAATAAAAAATTACATTTTAAAAAATTGATAATGACCAACAGTTTTTCAAATAATAAAATCATCAAGCCACAGCCAAGAAGGCAGGCAAGCAGGCATACATACACACACATGTACACATACAAATACACAAAATGTTCATGACCCTGAACTTCTGATCTTGGGAAGTACAATAGATTTGAGGGGCAGTGAACAATACAAACCTAAATGACCTCATTTAACATCTTGAAAGTTTCTAGAACATGATGGCTAGGCAAAGGAACCAAGAAAAGCTCAGTTCATTCCCACCCTGAAAACATGAAATGTGAGTCTGAGAAAACCAACTGAGATCTTCAGAGACAAGATTGCAGGACAAATTAAGTACACCAAAAGTCTGCCAAGGGTCACCTCACATATTCAACTCAGACACGAAACACTCCATGGCTAAAGACAAACATGAGGGAATAGTGCTTGATAGTTGCATGGGCCACAAGGAAAATGCCCCACAGTGGAGCAGGTGCCCTGGAGCAGTACTGCTCTGGTCCAGCCTAGTGAGATTTCAGAGACAGGCAACTGAATCAGTTAACTGCATTTCAATCCAAAGTTCCTTCCCCTCAGGGATGCAAAAAAATACCAGCATCCCAAAATGCCTATTTTCCTTTCAAAAATTGCCGAGCATGCAAAGAAGTAAAAAATAATATAAAACAAATAATATGAAACAAAACCAATCATTTGAAACTTATCAAGAGCTAACAAAGAATGTCAATTCACAGGGAAAGCGATTAGAAGCGCTTTTTTACTAGTGGTGGTTTCTATTGTTGTATTATCAACACCATGACCAAAAGAAACCTGGGGAGAGAGGAATTTATTTCAGCTCACAGTTTTAGCCCCTCATCTAAAGAGAAGTCAGGACAGTAATTCAAGGCAGAAGCGTGGAGGAAGAACTGATGCAGAGGCCACAGAGGAATGCTGCTTACTAGCTTGCTCCTCCTAACATGTTCAGACCACTTTCTTACACCACTCAGGACCACCTCCCAAGGGTGGTACCATCCACAATGAGCTGGGCCTTCCCATATTAATCATTAATTTAAAAAAAATGCCCACAAGCCAATTTAGTAGAGCATTTTCTCAATTGAGGTTCTCTTTTTCCAAATGACTTTAGCTGTAGGTCAGCAGTTCTTAACCTGCGGGTCTTGACCCTTTTGGGGGTCACCTAAGGCCCTCATAAAACAGATATTTACATTCTAATTCATAACAGCAGCAAAATTACAGTTATGAAGTAGAGACAAAAACAATTATATGGTTGGAGTCACTGCAACATGAGGAACTGTATTAAAGGGTCTCATAATTAGGAGGGTTGAGAGCCACTGCTCTAGCTTGACAAAACAATAGACAACCAGCACAGTTCTCAGAGGGGCTACAGAAACCGCTCAGTTGGTAAAGTCCTTGCTGTGCAAGCATGAAAACCTGAGTTTGAACACCAGAATTGACATGAGAAAGCCTAGTATAATGCACAGGCTTGTAATTTCAGGGCTGGGAGGTAGAGACAGGAAGAGCTCTAGGATGTCTGGCCAGGTAGTAGAGCCAAAACAGTGAGCTACAGATTCAATTAAAAAATAAATAAATAAATTTAAAATCTCAAAAACAAAGTAGAAAGCAATCAAGAAAGAAACCCGATATTAACCGCTGGCATGCACATACACCCACAGATGAGCACACACTTGAGCACACATGTGCACACACATACTTAAGAGTGCTCTCATAACTATATTCCTTCTTTCTTCCAACAAAGTTGGAGGAAACAGATTGAACAATGTCAATTATCAGCATGAAGATAACAGGCCCAAAGCAAAACTGAAAACCAGTGTCTGAGAATAAAATACAGCAGCTGGGATAAGAGACAGATTAAACCTGCAGAAGAAAGGCTGAGATGAGTAAAACCGCAACAGAAACTATCCAAAACCAAACGAGCTACAGACAATCTGCAAACAACTGAAGTCCCTGAAAAGGGTAGCACAAAGGAGAAAAGAAAAATATTGAATAAATTAAGCGCCAAAATTTCTCAAGTTATATGAAAAGTATAAATTCCCACATCCAAGAAACTTGATGAACAAAAACCAAGAAAGTCACATTAAGGCACATCATAATTAAAGTGCCTTCTATCAGTCATAAAAAGACATCTTAAAAGCACATTTTAAAAATCACATTGACAGAGAAGTTTTTACTTAGTATTTCTCAAAAATAATGCAAGTGGGGCTAACAAGATGACTTGGTGACTGAAGATAGCTGCCACCAGCCAAAGTGCACATGAAGGAACAGAAGAACCTATTCCTGTGAGTTCTTCTCTGACCTCCACACCCACTCTAGTATGTGTGCAGCCATCCACATACAGAAAAAAACTCAAGTGAACAGATAAAGCCCCAACGTCTTTGCATGTTAACATATTTGCAAAGTAACTTCAGGGGCTGGAGAGACGGCGGCTCAGTGGTTTAGAGCATTTGTTATTCTTGCAGAGGCCTCAGCTCATCACCCAGCTCCCACAAGGTGGTTCACAACCATTGGTAACTCCAGTTCTAGGGGATACATACAAAGATAGACATGCAGGCAAAGCATTCATAACATATAAAATAAACAAGCCTTTAAAAAAAGTAATTTCAGAGAATTTATACTTACCCTCTCCTATAAGAAAGACCAATGACTCTGAACACAGAAAGTTTTTAACACAAACTAAACTTTCATAAATTTTCAAATATTTTAAGACTATTTACAGTCTTTTTACAACTAACCAAGACTAACAAGTAAGTCCCAAAGAAAAGTACAATACCTAATTTTGTCTTAAGGGTCTTTACATTCTCAAGTTCTTTCTCCAATTCCATTACGTTGTATTCCACTGATGAAGACAGGCCTATCAAAGCAAAAGTACTTGTAAGTGTAGCTGTGGATGCCTTAACATGGGAGAGCAGGTAGACCTGTAGCTAAAATACAAAACATCTGGTACTCACTGAGGGCTGGGAAGGACAATTGCTGCTGCGAATCACATAAAAGCTCACTATTTAGAGTAGCGGTTCTCAAACCTGTGAGTTGTGAACCCTCTGGAGGTCAAATGACCCCTACAGAGGGGTCACCTAAGACCATCAGAAAACACAGATATTTATGTTAGGATTCATAACAGTAGCAAAATTACAGCTACAAAGTAGCAGGGAAAATAATTTTATGGTTGGGAGTCACCAGGACATGAAGAGCTGTAAAAGGGTTACAGCAGTAGGAAGGCTGAGAACCACTGCTCTAGAGAATCCAAACTCTTGAAGACTAACAATCACATTTCTTTAAAAAATGTCTTTCCTTGCTGGATCTCTTATACTAATCTTTCTTTTCATGTGCTTACTACAGTAAAAACAAAGAGTCAAGACCTTCCCCTCTCCAGTTTGCGTCCCTAAAATTACAATTATCCCCAGTGTGGCTGGTACTTCCATGGCTTTCTTCACATTCATATTTAACTTCTGTCTTACATATGAGTTTTCTGACTCATCCAACCTCTTAGACAAATGTCAAACCAGACACATTAGTTGACTGTTTGCTATTGCCTGTCAATAAACATTTCCTAACAGCTGAGTATGCATATCACAATCTGGACGTGCCGCAGCTCCACTCAGCATTATTGCATTTGTCAATATTCTGGTGAGCATTAGCACATTTGGTTCATATGTTTCTATTACTTCTGTGAGGCAGATTTCCGGTGTTCAGAATGGTGGGCCACTTTCAGTTTTAAAAGCTTTTTAAGGTTCACAGTTCCCAAATGTTTTTATGTACTATAATAATTCAAATTATTATAATAGTTTCAACTTCTATCAACAGGTTTTGAAAATTCCTGTTTTCAAAATGTCTATATCATCCATCACTCACATTGGATGCAGTCAACTGTTGAACTTTTACCAAAGTGATAGGCTACTTAAATGCACATTTCCCTAAATGCATCAGATTGCACCTCATGTTTCTCATATGGGTTTCCTCCACTCCTAACTTTCTACTTGTCTCATCAATGGTCTGTGTATAGTATCTTCCTAGTCTTTCTGCTCAATCTCTTAAATCCTGAAACAGATGATTTTAAATCCCCAGATACAATGTGCCAGGTTAGGTTTCCTCCACTGTTAAAGGATTGTTTTCATTATGAATGTGCATTTGGTTGCTGAAGGTCTCCCCTTATTATATCTCTAGGATTGTTACTTTTTTTTTCTTGGTTTTTCAAGACAGGGCTTCTCTGTATAGTTTTGCAGCCTGTCCTGGACTCACTCTGTAGACCAGGCTGGCCTCAAACTCACAGAGATCTGCATGCCTCTACCTCCCAAGTGCTGGGATTAAAGGTATGTGCCACCATCACCTGGCTACACTTTTCTTATAAAATATATTTTATCATTTCATAATGATCATTTTCTTAAATGTTCTGTGACCTAAATTCTATTTTAAGAACTTTTAAGTTTTACTTCCTTTTAGGTTTTACTTGCCTTGCATTTGTGTGTGTGTTTCACTGTAATCATTATCTAGATCTTATTTGAAGTTTAATCTCTTAAATCAGTTAAGAATTCATTGGAACCCAGTAGGTTGTGCCATATGCCTTTAATCTCAGCACTTGGAAAACAGAGGCAGGAGGATGATCTCTGTGAGTTCAAGGCCAGCCTAGTCCCACAAAGTGAGTGACAGCCAGAGAAACCCTGTCTGGGTTGGGGGAACATTTGTGATAAGCAAATGAACTTGACTCCCTATTTAAAACAGCAAAGCAACTCACTGAAGAGGCCAACAGAAAACTTTCCAGTAAAGTTTAGCCCTGGATATATGCATATGTTCAAACAAAACTAAATAAACTCAGTAGGTTATATATGCATGTGTGTTTACATGTAATAATAATAATTAGAGAGGACATCAGAAATTTGGAAGGGTAGAGGAGTTGGATGGGAAATAGAAAGGACCAGTGATGTAGATGCAATGCTCATGTATGAAATTCTCAAAAGTGAATAAAACCATTTATAAAAGAAAATACATATATAAGCAAGCAGAGAAACCAGGCAACTGGAAGCCCTAGTGTCAGGAATCCTGTTACAGCAATATGGGGAACAGAAAAAACCCTGAGTGAATGAAGTCCTGAACGATTGTGTGTTGTTGATATGGGCACAGTCATGTTAAGGACTACAAAGCCTCAGACCCATGGGAAAATTAATGGCAAAGCCTTCCTTCCTGATCCAAGAGCAAATGTTGAGTGTAAGTGCAGAAAAATGTCTACCACAGCTTTCTTCCCCAGAATTATTTATGGCCTGAAGACTGCAGCCCTACAGAGATTTCCTATTCAGATAAACTAAATCTTGTTCAGTTATATGCAATAACCCTGTCTCCTTATTCAATTCAATATAATGAACATGCTGAGTTTTTGGCTTGCTTTGGTTTCTCTATCAGAGAGCCCAGTCCAATTGAATCCAATTTCTGTATCTGTCTTTTCGTCATTGACCCTTAGAAATAAGAAAACAGAATGACAAGAATAATAAATAAAGCACAGAAGGTAAGGATGCCAAAGACCCCTCAGTTAGGTCTGTTCCTGGAGCCTTGATGAGCACAGCACAACAGGGAGAAGTCAGTCTAATCACCTAGACTCCAGAATGAAAGCTCAGGAGTGCTTCCTGCCTCAGCAAGGAAAGGTGAGAGGGGAAGGAAAACTGCAAAGCTTTGGCTTTATCAGAGAAAACGCAAGCAGGACCTGAACAAAATGATGTGCTAAGTAGCCCACCCTCATTCATTTTGTTCGTCTATAGCCAATTCACCCTATTACATTCAATAAAATACTACCTGCATTCAGAATAACTCAGTACATCAGCTTTCCACACTATTGTCCTAGTTTTCAGTGAATTTTTAAAGTTTTATCCTTATCAGAATAAAGTGTGCACAAAGCTCTGTGCCAAGCATTTGCTTGGACTTGTTTCAATGCCCACTTCTTCCTAATGCCACCTCACCAAGGGGTGTTTTGCTGATTCTTCACCAAAGCAGAAGAGAGAAGCAGAGAGAGGAAGGAATCACAGACGGAATACCTCTCAAGGACATGCCTCCAGTTCCTTGAAGCTAAGATCTACCTTCTAATGCATGTTTCTCAACCTGAGGGTCACAACCCTTTCACATGGGTCACCTAAGACCATCAGAATACATAGATATTTACAATTCACAACAGTAGCAAAATTACAGTTAGGAAGTAGCAACAAAAATACTGTTATAGTCGGAGGTCACAACAGAAGGAACTGTATTGAAAGGTCTCAGCATTAGGAAGGTTAAGAACCACTGTTCTAATGTTTACAGCATCTTGCAAACTATCACGACCAGCTAGAGCCTTCAATCATGAACCTAGAGTTTCAACACTGTTTTTGAGAAGTCTGCAGCAATTCTCAGTCTTGCCCCAGAAAAGTCTGCTTTTCAATGACACTGTAAATTGTGCAGGATCTTTGTTCCCAATATTCTTGCTGTGAATGCATGTCTGTGCAGTGTTGGGAACACAGTGAACATTTTCAATCTCAAAATTCACAGATCAGATCAGAGCAATTTCTTGATCCTGTCATTTTTTTCATTATATTTTTTCTTTAGCCCTGTCTGGAAGGAATGTCTTGATAGCTAGAGGCTAGCTCTACTGAAGGGGTCTCTAAAATTCTTACTTTTACACTTTACTTATTTTTGTCATTCTGGCTTATTTTCTTACGTCTAAGTTGATGCTCCAGGTGAAAGTGGTCTTCTTGTCTGACTCAGGGTACAAGAAGTAATTCATCTCGAGCCATTCCTCCTCCATGCACCCATATCTACACTCCCATGCCTGCTGTGTTCACATGGGAGGCTTTCCTCACTCACCAGTCTTGGTTGTTTGCATTTTAAGAATGAAGTTATGAGAGATAAATGCTGGTTTGAACTTCAGACAAATGAGTTTCACTCATAAGAATTCAATGATTCCCTTTGTTAGAGCTGCAGAGCTTTCCTCCCGGGCAGGTTCCTGAGAGGAACCCTCCTGACCTCCTTGCCAAATAAAGTTCAGCAGTGCAAGTGGAGGATGGAGCCTATGTATTTTGTCTGTACGCACTCCCACCCTTCTAAAATGGACAAGAGGCATGTGTCTGGCACTCTGGATAGAAGCAAAGGACGTGGAGCTTAAGCCACTTCATGACACTTTTTCCATGAGTCCTCCCTTTCTTCCTTCATACTACCTCACCTGGTGGTGCCACTTTGGGACTTTGGGGGATTCTAAGGTACAAATCAAGCATAGATGACTTAGGAATGGGCTTCTTTTATTCTTTTAAACTGGTTGGTTCCAACATTTTCCTGTCTACTAAATTCCAAATTTTTATTGTAGTTTTTCTTGGAATTTTCTGTCTTCTTAGATTTATACTTCTCTGAAACTCACTGTTCTCACCTGTGGAACTGCAAGTACCTATCAGGATGTTTTCCACTAAGCCACAAAACTCAAAGTAACTTAAAAATAAGTAAATAGTTTCACATAATTAGAATTTAGGAGACAGAGCAAGCCTCCGTGTGGTTTTCCAACAGCTCAACAATGACATCAAGGGACTAAACTGCCTCCCACAGCTAGACTGATGTGTGAGGAGTGGGGCTTTTCCTTCTAGGCAGGGCAAATGTGTAGACTATTTATATTCTGCCTTGTCTTTATTTCATCTTTCCCCGGCTACAAGGACTCTTGTTTAATTTTTCCTCAGGTTTATGGGTATGTTGGTGCTTACATTCTCATTTGTAGTTCTCATACTTAGATAGATTTTTTTTTCATTATAACAGTATAAACAGCCTTAGCCTACAGTATAAACATATTTCAGTATAAACAGCCTTAGCCTACAACCTGTCATGTATAGAGTACTGTATCAAGGTAAAAGCTCTCACCACCATGTTAGCCAATCATCTTTCCTCCCAGTCCTCATCTTGCTGAAATATTATTTCAAGTACAATGGTACTAATGGTACATTTTTCCTTTAGTGCAGAAGTTAGAATCATGTCTGGCATAAATTCAGTGCTCAGTGCAGAGACATGAAATGAGTACATGAATATTTTTTTGCCCTAACCAATAAGTAACATCTTGCCGGGCAGTGGTGGCCTTTAATCCCAGCACTTGGGAGGCAGAGGCAGCGGAGCTCAGTGAGTTCAATGCCAGCATGGTCTACACAGTGAGTTCCTGGACAGCCAGGATTGTTACACAGAGAAACCCTGTCTCGAAAAACCAAAAATAAAAAAGTAACATCTTTGGAAACATGTAACCCTTTACAACTGCAGTGACCTGTAGCAAGTTGCAGAGGTAAGTTTGATGCTGAAATATCTATTTTAAAAATATTTTTATTAAAAATAATTTTTCATATAATATATTCTGATAATTCCACTCCACTGCCCCAACTCTTCCCAGATTCTCCCTACCTCCTTCACCCTCCTAAGTATACTTTCTTTCCTTTCTTTTCCTCTCTCTTCAGAAAACAAACAGGCCAACAAAAAACAAACCAGAATTTTGTTCTATTTTCAAGATAAAGTGTCTCTGTGTAGCCCTGACTGTCCTGCAACTCACTCTGTAGACCAGGCTGACCTAGAACTAAGAGATCCACCTGCCCCTGCCTTGTAAATGCTGGACTAAGGTGTAAGCCACAACTGCCTGGCAAGAATTTTTTTTAAATAAAGAAAAAGAACAAGAAATATATATATATACAAATAAAAACCATAAAAACAAAAAAATCAGAAACCATAATATATAAGCAAATAGGCAGTAATACAAAAAGAATGCCCAAACAAAGCAATATGAGACAAAGTCTACAAAAATACCATTGAGTTCATTTTCTTCGTTTTGTTTTGTTTTGTTTGATGGCTATCTACTGCTGGTCCTGGGGCCTAGCCTTAAGTGTTGTTAATATACCCAATGAGACTCTATTGGAGAAAACCAATTTTTTTTGCAAGTGGTTTGTCAACTGGATATAGTTTCTTGGTTAGGAATGGGAGTTTGTGTCTACTTTCTCCTCTCAGTGCTGGGACCTTGTCTGGCTTGAATCTGTGCAGGTCCTGTACACACTGCTACAGCCTCCAAAGGTTCATACGTGCATCAGTCCCATTGGGTCAAAAGACACTGTTTCCTTGGAGTCATCCATCCCCTCTGGCTCTTGCAATCTTCCCACCACCTCTTCTCCATAGTTTCCTGAGCCCTGAGGGGAGGAGGGGTTTGATGGAGACAGCCCATTTAGAACTGAGTGTTCCAAAATTCCTCACTCTTCACATTACTGAGTTGCGGGTGTCTGTGGTGGTAGGCCGTGGTACCCATCTAACTTTTGATGGTGGCTGAGCAAGACACTGATGTATGGGTAAAGCAGAACGTTATGTAAAGGAGTCATTTGATTGTTCCTTTAGCAGGACAATAGTATTTGGTTTTCCCCTAGGCCCATGGCCTACCTAGTCTCAGGTTCTTGGCTACCCAAATAGTAGTCATGCACGGGTTCCACCTCCTACAGTGAGCCTTAAATCCAATCAGAGTGGCTGGCTCCTCCCACAATGTTTGTGTCTCTATTGCACCAACAAATTATGCAGGTAGGTGTCACAGATCTCAGAGTTTATAGTTGGGTTAGTGGTCACCCTTCTCCTCTAGTAACACAGAGAGTACCTTCCAGAACCATATACACTAGGGCGAAGGCTCTAGTTAGGCACTAGTTCAACTTCTCTGTTGAACTCTCTTTTGTAAGCAATTTTTCACATCATTTCCGGAAGTCAAATTCTGTTCAGGCCAGAAGCATAGAGCACTGACATAACAGAGGTATACATGTCCTTGTAGCAATCTCTCCTACAACCCTCTCTGGCTTTGAATCTGCATTCAAGTCTCAGCTTGATGAATTTTTACTTCTCCTATATTCTGATCTACGATTCACAAGAGCTTTTCTACTACACTTGTGCTTCCATTGTCTTTTCTACTCCTTTAGTTTTTACACTGAGTCCACCTGGTACTCTGTATGCCTGTATAATAGTAAGACCTTTACTCTGATCAAACCTGCAAAGTAACACATTCACAAGTTCTAGGGCTTAGGATTGGGCATCTTTGGATAAGCATTATTCTGTCTACCTTAATAAATATTTTTTATTTCCTTTTATTTTTTAAGCTCTGGGTAGTTTTGTGTTCTAATACACTTCCCTGGCCCATCTTGATATTTTTGGAGGCTAGGTAAGGTTCTGTCTTGACTCTCGAATTAAACATCAGTAGGTTTCACCTGTCAGGTGATCCTCTTCCTCAATGGCCCTGAACAAGTGCCCTGCTTCTGCTTTCTGTCTTCACTGCTGTTTCCTTTAAAAGTCAAGTGGTCCTTCAAAAAGCTGGGAGGTCACTAGCTCTTGGTCTTGGGGACTAAAGGGCAAGTAGCCAAAAGAACTGACTCAGAAGGAGGCAGCTAACCTGAGTAGTAGGGCAAACAATGACCATTCTCAAGTAAAGGTCCAAAGGAGTGCTGGACCACATAGGTCTCACTACAGAGATTCAAAGGCCTTCTTTTCTAAGCCCCTAAAAAAGTCACAGATCCTCAGTCCTCCTGTTGTCCCTCTCTCATTTTTTCCCATCTCTGGTGACAGAGAGCCAATGCCACATGTCGGCTAAAAGTTCCATGCTGTCTCCAGAGTGCCTTGGCTTCATTATTTTATTCATTAATATCCAACTTACACGTTTACAAAAGTAGGGTTAAATGTAGCACAGAGATACTCAGGCATTATGAGCCAAACCTAACACAACTTGAGTACAAATTTAGTTTTGGGGTTCTGGCAACCAAAGCAAAAAAGAAGCAATTAGGTTACAAAGTTAGTGGGCATTTCCAAAGGAAAGAGGACTTGCAGAGAAGAGAGCACAGCACTGTAAGACTGTCAAGTATGTTTAAATAAAAGTGCAAAATATCTAACAGTGCTATTTTACTTCCAGTAATTAGTTTGAGGCTGGGGAATAAATGATGAATATTCTGAAGTTGGAAAGAGAATGATTACCAGGACAGTATTCCTGGTGTGGTGTCAATTTGAAATTAAGTGAAGAGACTAGTAGTCTACCTTGTGATATGTCTACATAGCCCAATACAAATGTCTATAATAATGAATACATACTTCCTCAAAGAAAATAGATGAAGTGACTTTTTTTTAAAGTTTTATTCTGTGTTCATGTGTGTCCCCCGCCCTGAATGTATGTGTATGCACCACATGCATGCAATGCCATCAGAGGCCAAAAGAGGGTGTCAGACTCCCTGTAACTGGAGTTGTGGATGGTTTTAAGCTATTGTGCGGATGCAGAGAATTAAATCCAAATCCTCTGATAGAGCAACCAGTGAACCATCTCTCCAACCCCCTGAAGTCACATTTCCAAAATGCACTATTATTTTAGGTGGTCCAACTCCAGACACACAAGAGTTAATTGGTAAGTACTATCTTTCATATAAAAATCAAGAGCACATTCCTGCTCTCCTCAGATAAGTCACCTGAAATAACAGTTTTCCAGGACATTCCCTTCCTTCATTACATGGTAATATATTAAAAACCAAGCAAAAATGTGGGAGAGAATCCTACATTATAAATGACCAAAAGCCAACAATGGCTAGTATGTGGACTTATGACATATTGTAAACACTCGACTATTATGTAAATTTAAGTTGCATCAAAAATGAAAATATCCTAAAAACCATATTATCATTATTTTATTTCAAAACAAACCTAAAATGTTTAGTGTCAGCATTGTCTAGTCAATAAGTCAAATTGTAGACAAAAACCTGTTTGGACAAGTCCTGAAAAATAAAAAGGGATTCTCCAAGAAAACCACAAAGCAACTCATTTAAGGTCAATTTCATGGTATTATTCTGTTTTTCTTCCAGCCCCGACATAAGATTTCACTACCTCAAAGGAAATTGTAAGAGTATCTATTTGCATTCCCCCAGGTGATTGGCAGTTCAACACCAATTAGTTCAAAATTACACTGTTACTAGCATGCAATAAAAACAACACCTTTCATCTTCCTTACACAGGTAAGAATACCTTCAGAGCCAATAACTTTGATCAAATGAGTATTTTTGATCCTGCCCCACCCATGTCTTTGGATTCAGGAAAACTAATAACTAAAGGCATTCTTCCCAGCTTTATTCTTAAGCTGAAGAATTGGTGTGGTACTGAAAATATTTTGCTCCCAAGATAACAAAATTTCCCAAACTTCAGCATTTCTCCAGTAACTGAGCTGCCCTTTTACTTTTTCCAATGCACAAAACAGTCTCAATATATAAGATAGCTTCAGATGTTCAAGATGTTATTTATTTAAAAATATACAGTGTATTTTAAAAGAAATAAGCATTTTAGCTTAGGCATGTACATAATTCAAATAGCTTGATGAAATAAAACTATTTCCACAAACAATTCTGTACTTTAAATAATTCAGGGTTCTAAACTTAGTCTCCTTGAATATTATGTGGACGTAGCAATCTCCAGCATAAATAGATTTTCTTTATTTTATTTTTTAATTTAGCATACAAACAAAAAGGGGTTGATCAGAAAATCTGATCCAAGTAACTAAAATTTTAATTGCGTACAACTTTAAATTTGATCAACAATCCCATCTCCAAGAATGGGAGATTTTTCAAGTTCTGATATTATTTCAAGTAACTTGGTCAGAAAAGCGACTGTTCAAACCCAAGGTTCCTAATACTTCACAGAGAAAAAAAGACTGTCCCCAGAGTCACCACACCATGCTCCACAAGCCCAATGAGTGAGGTGCCTGGAAGCTGGAGCCTCATGTCCAAGTGTCCAGTGAATCTGTTTTTGTGTACTAACACTGAGGCTGTCTGTAGAGGAAACAGGCACACACATACAAGCTCCATTTCTGTGCCCACTCTATTTGCAACACTTATATTTATTAACATTGCAATTTCTATTGACTTCTAACATCACCTGACTATGAACCTGGTGTTATAAGACTTCTGATACCCAATACAACTGTGGACATGCAAACACACTTTCACTATAAGTAACTATAATCAAGGGCAAACATATTAAAAACAAACAGCTTTAGGAGTATTATAGAATGTTAGGTGCAATCAAAATAATGGTTTGGTCCTTTTCTATTTCAGTTACAAGCACAGTAGATACTGAACTAGACACATGTTAAGAGTAACACTTTACCTTTCATATTTGATGCTACCATTAGTAACACTATCATTCATATAGACTGTGGTTGGGAGGAAGCTGACACATACTGAATCCTCATTCCATTTTTTAAAATGTGAACTTTGTAATACAACTTCTCTTATAAATTCTATAGGCTATGACACAGGCTCCACAAGCTTCTCATTTGTTTTCCAAAGCTGTCCTCCTTACTGGCATTTAGTTTATATTTCCCACAGTCACTCATTTCATCTTGCATCAAATAATTTGTTTGGACTACATTTTATTGTCATCAAAGTGACTAAAGGGCCCAAGAAGCCAAATAAATTATGGCATCTGTCACTGTTTCATCTATGAATACATATGCTTTTCAGAGATACATATCAGGTCTAAGCTGTCTGACTGTGCCCAGACACTTTACATAAAAGCCCAGAGCTGAATCCAAGATATTTTCTTTCCTACAATGACATATTATATATGTGTTTATGTGTATGCAGAGGCAAATAGATACAGTAATATATACTCTATACTCTGAATATGGTATGTATATATATATATAATCCCTATTCAAAGAAGGTATTCTTTATTCAGTGATTGTATATACATGCATACATACATACATGATATTCTATATGAATCAAGTATTCTTAGTGTGTGGAATGGTTCTGACAGTTCAGATTCTGTGACCACAACAGCAGGGAAAACACCGCACTCCCACCACACACAATGTTTCAAATGATCATTGCTAGAACCTAGAAGATTTCCCTAGGACAAAGCCAAGAAAACTTTCATATTTGCCATATGAATGACGTCAGAAAAGCAGCAGTCCAACTGCTTGGTGGTCCTGTCAGTGACACAGGGGGGCTATATGGAAAAGGAGCCAGAGATGTATCCCAAGTCAGTGTTCTCACAAAACTCTGAACTCAGCTTCTAAATAGCAAGAGTCAAACACTGACGATGACTCTGAGACTGGCTGAGAGAGCACCAAGGTCCAGGGAGAGGCTGCACAGGTATGTCTTGTCATTTTCATTCCCTTCATTTTCTCCGTGTCCAGAGGTAACAAAACCTGGAAAAAGTTACTACCTCTTCTGAGCTCTAAGAATAAAGAGTTAATGTATGTTTTGATGAAAAGGGCTTTTTTTAAAAAGAATCAAGAGGCTGGAGATAGCCCTGTGGTAGAGTGCTTGCCTAGCATGTAGAAAGAAGGCCCACTATTTGATCTCAAGTACTGAAAAAAAAATTAGAATCAAGCAAGAAACTGCTACCAAAAATTATACACAAGTTTTTATCATGAAGATGAAAATGGTACCTAACAGAATTGAATTATAGTTCAAAGACTATAATATTTTAAAATAAATTACCTTAAAAGAACTGTGAAAGTTTTGAACTCAAACAACAAATATAATTTCTATTCATTATGGAACTTCTAAAGTTACCCAGTACACCCATGGGCTATATACACACAAAAGCTAATTATTTCAATTAATGCTGCTGCATTACTTAAACATTTAAGTATGTTAATGATATATGTATCCTCTTAACACTGGGAAAAAATTATAAAAGATTTTCTATCTGATTACTGTAATGGATTCTCTGTCAGGCTCCTCTACAGGAGTCCTGGAAGCAAACAGTTTTTATTGCTCAGATTTTTTAGGCACAAAAGCAGGAAAACCATTTCATTTCCACCTACCCAAGCTCCGCCATTTACAGGGGCCCAGTGTCACCCTTCCTAAACCTGTTCATTGGAATTCTATTTTCTGTCTTCTCACTGAATTTCACTTCCCCTGCCTGCTCACTTAATGCTCTGCCTTGTTTTTTGGTTTTGTTTTGTTTTGCCTTTTTATCTACTCAATGATGCAAGGAACACCCATATATAGATATAGATATAAATATAGAGATAGAGGTAGGGATAGAGATAGATATAGATCTCCTACACACATACATACACACACACACACACACACACACACACATCTCACACCAGGCCTGTACCTTGCACATAAGAGATAAACACGTACAAAGCTTCCTGTCTTGAGATGCTCTGTCAGGCATGCCAGAGACTGAAAGGGCTGTAGAGAAATAAAGGTGAGGGGAAGCAGTATGCCGTGGAGGTGGACTTGAGGGTGTATGGCTGATGCTTGCTGTGCTTATGAAAAATACAGCAAGTCCTGCTAGTGGAGCTTTGAGATCAAGACCTATGACACAGAAGGAAAGTCATTTCCGTGTCACAATCACATGTCTTGTCAGAGAAGTTGTTACTGTAGCTCCCAGGCCTCACAGCTGGGTAAGATCGATGATTACTTTTCTTATCAGCAGCTTGCTTAGCACCTTCCTGGACAATGAGAGCTAGCCAATGGGGATGAAACTTCCAGGTCTGAACCAGTTCGATTTCTGGATGGTTGCAATTTCCTCAGCAATTTGGCCTACTGTCAAGTTCAGGAGGGTAACTAACAGCATTGGCAACACACTGTAATGTTTAGGGGGTCTTTGGGACTTCACAAGCCCACAACTCACAAAGAAATAACCCAACCTGGCACTGGGTTTTTTGTTAGCCTGTGGTATTTAGTAAGAGAATAGTTGCCCATTACAGGATAGCCCCATTTAAATTTTTTATATATGGTATGTATCACATGTTTTCTCTTATTTGTGAATGATAGCTTTGAAACTTCAACAACCATAAGTGAGAGAAAATGTGATATTTGTCTTTATGAGTCTGGGTTACCTCAGTCAGAATGACTGTTTCCAGATCCACCTGTTTGTCTGTGAATGTCACAATTTCATTTTTCTTAACAACTAAATAGCATTCCATTGTGTAAATGTACCACATTTTCATTAGCCATTCATCAGTTGATGGACATCCAGGCAGTTTCTAGTTCCTGACTATTGTTAATAGAGCAATAGTGAACAACGATTAGTAAGTATCTCTATAGTAGGATATATAATCCTTTGGATATGTGTTCAAGGGTGGTACGGCTGGATCATGCGGCAGATCTACTTCCATCTTTTTGAGGAACATCCACATTTATTTATATTGGTTGTACCAGTTTGTATTCCCCCAGTAGTGATTAAGTGTTCCTCTGTCCCTATATCTTTGCCAGCACTTGTCCTCATTATCAACTGTGGTCTTTATATAGTACACTAACTCTTACTACTTGCTCCTCTAACACTTTGTACCTCTGAGCATCACCTCTTCTTTTTCCCACTCCTCCTTTTCCAGCTTCTGGTAGTCCCATTGACACATCAGCATCCAGCCTGCAAGCTAAGTCCTATGCTATGTCAGTCATAGCGGACTATGTATCTAGTTTCTATAGTTTCTAGGAGCACCACAGACCTGTCAAATGGCAGTCCGTTAGGCCAGATGGAGGCGGAACTCAAAAGGATATGGTCTGTGTCCCAGACCAGGAAATTAAACATGCATAGTATTTCTTCAGGTGGCCAAACACAAGACTGGGGAAGGGCTGATATCACACATCCTAGTACACATGATCTCTGTCCTCACTACACTGGGCTTTTCAAGGCTGGTCCTATCTTCCAATAGATGAACTTTTGTATGGGATAATGTAAAAACAATTTTTTTTTAGTTTTTTTGTTTTATTTAAAAAAAACTATCCTTTCTCATTTTACATGCCAAATTCAGTTCCCACTCCCTCCCCTCCTGTGGTTCCCTTAAAAATGTACATGTGTCTCCATGCAGATGAAAATGAGCCACCTTGGAGGGGAGGACAGAATGGTAGCAGCTAAGTCCCTGGGTCAGTGAATAAAGACAAGTGCTGGCATCTGAGCAAGGTGGACCTAAGCCAGAACACAGCTAAGACAGCCACAGGGCCAAGAGAAGAGGCTGCACAGAGAGGGTATAGGCAGTGACAAGTGTGGAGGAAGAAACAGGAAGCAAGGTCAGCAGCTGAGGTAATGAGGAATACCTGAGGAGAGTCAGTCATTCCGCTATTGTAAACAGCACAGCAATGAACATGGCTGAACAAGTATCTGTGGAGTCAGAGGTCAAGTTCTTCAGACATATGTCAATGAGTGAGTGGAAGAGCTGGGTCATATGATATGGTAGTATGAATGTAACTGGCACTATTTGGAAGTGTGGCTTTGTTGTATTAGGTATGGCCTTGTTGGAGGAAGTATGACATTATAGAGGCAGGTTTTGAGGTCTCATATATGTTCAAGCCATGCACAGTGTCTCAGTTCACTTCCTATTGCCTTGGGATCAAGATGTAGAATTCTGCAGCACCATGTCTGCCTGTATACCACCATATACCTCCCAGCCACCGTGCTCCCCACCATGATGATAATGAACTAGACCTCTGAAACTGTAAGCCACTACCTCAATGAAATGTTTTCCTTTATAAGAGATACCACGTCATGGTGTCTCTTCACAGCAGTAGAAACCGTAACTAAGACACATGGTAAATGTATTTTTAGCTTTAGTATTTTGATTTCCACAATGATGGCCCCAGTTTGCAACCTCACCAACAGTGAATGAGGGCTCTCTTTCCACCATGTTGCATCCAGCATTTGTTGTCAACTGTTTTGTTGATCTTTGCCATTCTGATTGAGGTAAGACAAAATCTCAGTTTTGATTTGCATTTCCCTAATTGCTAGGGATTATGAACATTTTTGAGTATTTCTTAATCCATTTTTTCTTCTTTTGAGAATTCTCTGTTCATGTTCCAGGCCCATTTTTTTTAATGGATAGTTCGTTTTTTTGGCTCTATTTTTTGAGTTTTTTAATATATTCTGAGTATTAATCTTTGTCAGATATATAGCTGGCAAAGTTTCTTTCCCACTCTATGTGCTTCCTACCCAGTTGATTGTTTCTTTAGGTGTACAGCAGCATTTTAGTTTTATGAAGTTCCACTTATTAATTATTAGCCTCAATTATTCAGTGAATGGAGTCCTATTCAGGAAGTCATTTCCTACATCATGCAGGAACTGCCTATGTTTTCTTCTAGCAGTTTCAGTGTTCCATGTTTCACCTTCAATCCTTCACTCCATTTGGAGTTAGTTTTTGTGCAAGGGGACAGATACAGGTCTTCTTACAGGTGGACACCCAGTTTTCCAGGCACCATTTATTGAAGATGCTTTCTTTTCTCCAGCTTATCTTTTTACCATCTTTGTCAAATATCAACTGCCTGAAGTCATGAGTACTCATGCTTAGGTCTTGGATTTTGTTCCACAGCTCTGTGTCTATATCTGTGCCAGTACCATATTAATTGTATTATTATGGCTCTGTAATTGATCTTAAGATCTGGAATAGTGATCCCCTTCCAACACTGTCCTTTTTTCTTAGGATTGTTTTGACTATTTTAGGTCTTTTGTGGGTCTATATAAATTTTAAGATAGTTATTTCTATTTCTGTGAAAAATGAGATAGTGATTTTGATTGGGATCATATTAAGTCTGTAAATAGCTTTTAGTATAAACAGTCATTTCCACAATATTAATCTACCATCCATGAACATGAGATGTTGTTCCACGTTCTAGTGATGTTATCTCTTTCTTCAGATGTTTAAATTTTTCATTGTAGAGGTCCTTCACTTCCTTGGTTAGGTTTATTCCTAGGTATTTTATCTTCTTTGAGGCTATTGTGAACAGAAGTGTGGTGGTTTGAATAAGAATGTCTCCTATAGGCATATATATTTGAATGTTTAGTCACCAGAGTATGGAGCTATTTGAAAGGAAAGAAAGATTAAAAGGTATGGCCTTGTTGGAGGAAGTGTGTCACTGGGGATGGGCATTGAGGTTTCAGAAGTTCACTTCAGGTCCACTTACTCTCATTCTCATTCTCTCTCTCTCTCTCTCGCTCGCTCGCTCTCTCTCTCTCTCTCTCTCCCTATGGATATAGCTCTCAGCTACTGTCTCAACCACTGTTCTAGCATCTCCCTGCATGTCACCAAGCTCCCCACCATGATAACATTAAACCTCTGGAACCATAAGCAAATACCCAACTAAATGTTTTTTATAAGAGTTACTTTGATCATGGTCTCTTCATAGCAATAGAACAATGACTAAGACAGAGAGTATGTCTCTGTATGTTTATTGGTGGTGAATAGAAAAGCTATTGATTTTTACAAGCTGATTCTGTATCTTGCAACATTGCTGAATTTGTTTATTGTTTCTAAAAGTTTTCTGATACAATTTTTGGGATCTCTAATGTTTACTATCATATCATCTACAAAAAGGGATAGTTTAACTTCTTTCCCTATTTGTATCCCTTTACTTTCCTTTTCTTTTTTTATTACTCCTTATACAAAGAACTATAGGCAACTAAGTAATGCTGAGAAATAGTCTTCCCCAGGAAAGAGCATGCCAAGTGGTGAGTCAACATCAAATGGTTAGCCCCAAATACAGACATACAACATACATAACATTATACAGACTGAGTAGGTTGTATTTATGAATATATGTACATAAAAGCAATTAATTAACAAAATAGCCATGAATTTGAAAGAGAGAAAGGAGGGGTATATTGGGAAGGTTTGTAGTGAGGAAAGGGAGGGGTGAGGATGTAGGAGTCACAAGTGGATTAATCCTCAGATATAAGCAGCACATGCCAAAGTTATAGGAGCTAGGGAACATGGAAACTA
Source organism: Bramus lutescens (assembly GCA_001685075.1). Lineage (NCBI taxonomy): Eukaryota > Metazoa > Chordata > Mammalia > Rodentia > Cricetidae > Bramus > Bramus lutescens. The sequence continues at coordinate 129,196 of LOEQ01004775.1, read as the reverse complement.
CATCAGAAATAAGGCATTCAGAGATACAGGGTCAGGAGTTCAGACACTATGAAATCATCTACTGTGACCTGTCACAGAGAGTGAGATGAGGGCTAAGTACACCCTTTGCCTTAAGTCTCCAAGCAGCATGGAAGGGAGACTATGTGAGGAATAGCATAGAGTTCTGTTATGATCACAGGTAATTCAGAAGCTGTACCTCTACTTCTGCCAACTAAGAGGGTGCATCAGGCAGTGGCTGCCTTAACCACATATGTAGAACTCTGTGGATCCCTCTTACTCTCTCTGTGTTTGGACACTAAAGTGTTATTTATTTTTATTGTTTATTTACTCATTTTCCATCAGTCAACTAGTCTATCATCTTGAAATGGTCTTAATTCATCTTTACATCTGATGCAAAATCAGGAAGAGAAAGGGAACAGGCTGAGGACAGGATGGCTTCCTCAGGACACTGACACTGTAAACAAGCACAACTTTGCTATTTCATTAATGGCTTATGAAAAAGAACAAAACCACTCAACAGCTTTACAACAGCATTGTCAAGTGTCAGAGAACACTGGAGAAGCCACAATCAGACACTCCATGTTTCAGCTACACCAATACATTTCAAAGGACATGGGAACTCCATGCCACTACACATCGTGCTACATTCTCCATGGCACTATAAGAATGTACTGGAGAGAAGAGATATTCCAAAGCTGCCTGTAAAAATAACCTCTAGTACACACAATAGTGTACCATTAGTAAAATGCCACCATCAGTTCCATAAAGCAGCAACATGAGTGCACTTTTAGAGTTTGATACTCTTGCTGTTCTATAATTCTTCCCAGGGCAAGGGTAAAACATACTTTTTGCTTTATAATTTAAAATATAAAATAACTGCTACAACAAAATGCATTTAACATTACACCATATTTAATAAAAATCCATGAAGATGACTTACCTTACTGAGGGCCTACTTCTACTCTTTCCTTAAAGTAGCAAATCACTGGGGCTGGAGAGACAGCTCAGAAGTTAAGAGCACTGGTTACTCTTCCAGAGGACCCAGTTTTGATTCTCAGCACCCAAATAAATGACAGCTCACACCATCTGTAACTCTAGTTCCAAGGGATCCAATGCCTTCTTCTGTCATACATGGACACTGCTTGCACATGGTGCACAGACATACATGCAGGCAATATATTCATATATGTATAAAATAAATATTTTTTAAAAAGTTTAAAGCAGCAAATCATGAAATATTATTATCTTCTAGCTTTTCCCCTCTGCAGATGCTAACCAATAAACCACAGAAGTTGCAACTCTTTATACAGTCAAATATCAACTTGGCCCTAGAATCATTTATATTATAAACAATTCAGCCTCTTAGTTTCCACCTGAAATAACCTACAGTGGCCAGTCACAGCAACACATTATTAAGGAGTTTCCCTAAAATCATTTTTAAGGCAGCTTGCCAGCCAGAACAATTCCAGCAATGCAAGACTAACTCAAGGCTGGTATAAAAACCACCTGAGCTAACAGTGCTCCTAAGGATCTCCTAAGAAAGGCTACTCTTACCTTCAACTCTCAACAGAAAGGGGAAAGGCAGGCCTGAGTCACTGAGGCAGTGTGCAGACTTGCAGCACCTTAAGTGCAGATGTCCAAGGAGCTGTTGTGGCCACTGCCTACCAGAAAGCCAGCCATGTGGCCCTGGCCCATCTCCCTCCAATTCTCACAAGCTCCCTTTGTCACTTGTAAGCCTCTGAGAAGGTATATATTTCCACTCTTCAATTGTATGTCTCTGTTGAATTAATTTTTCTACCTGATCTAACTATGTAACATACATACCATGTAGTCTTCTCTGGAGGGCTTCCTCTTCTAGGGTAATCATATAAATTTGTTCATCCAAGTCTTCAAGTATCTAAATGTAAAGATGAACTACTTACTTAATAATGCAGTGTGACACACTCAAGTATAGGACACCCCAGGCTCTGCAGCTTATTGTTTTAAGACCATGTGTTATATTGACTCAAATAACTAGGATCCCAAAATTAAATGTCCAAACTATTTAATTTGTGAAAAATTTAATCATATTTTACATACTATATTTTTAAGACATTTATGTTTTTCTAATTTAGTACTAACCAAACAGTTCAAAACTTAATAGAATAAAATCTAAGTACATCTAAATTGGATATTTTAAGGCTTAAAGGGTTACACTTTGTAGTAGTATTCTCAAGAGCTAACAAGGGCATGGATTTTAAACAGTCAAACACAGCAAATACATCTATATGACCAAGCTGTTATTTTAGAGCTAAAAGGAAGAGAACATGTAGTACAATATTTGTCTCCCATGTGTTTTTTACCTATTCTCTAAATTAAGAATCTGTAAACTGAGGGCTAGAGAGATGGCTCAGTGGTTATGAGCATTGGCTGCACTTCCACAGGGCCTGAGTTGGATTCCCACCAGTCACAAGCCAGTTCACAACCGCATATAGACTAGCTTCATCTACACAGCAAGTTCTAGGCTAGCCAGAATTACACAATAAGACCCTGCCTCAATAATAAAAAAAATAAAAATAAAATAAAAGTTCCATAAACTTTATCAGAGACACACAGAACATCCCATTTTTTTAACTTGACACAGCAAGTACTTCCATGAGTACTGGAAGCTGAGCTCATAAAATCCATCCAAGACAAAACCTTAGAAAAGCAGTGTGTTTATACACAAACACTCAACAGCATCCATAC